>OZ004678.1:15842260-16071581 GCA_963924505.1 Agonopterix alstromeriana
CTTGATGTGTCGCCTTGTGTACTTTAAAGTATGAAATGCTTTACCATTGTAAGATTTCTTTATCCATAGACTCACTAATTGACGTAGTTAGACCCTACACGTAACATGACAATGAAGAAACAGACGTGGTGCAAGCGACTTTATAAACAATTCCATTGAAATAAAGTTCACAACAGTGTATAATAAAAACTACGTTGTAATCATAATTAGCAGTGTTCGTGTTTTTCCGCAAATAAACGACAATTTAGTTTTAAAACGAGCGTTTAATTGATACTTACGGCGAGATAAAGAGTGTAATGGAAAATTTATTTCCACGGTACGGCACAGAAAGTCTGAGGAATAAGAGTGAGATGGTGTTAAGATATACTATAATTATCTCGCGAGTTTAGTGTGGAAGCCAGTTAGGAAGGACGCTTAAAGACGAGCGGCACTTTGCCGAAAACTGACGTAAATTTAGTCGTCGCCACCACCGACCAACCGATGACTACCGCGCCGACCAAGGACGTTCCTTGCAGTTGTTGATCTACTGGCTCCTGCTGACTCTCCAATAGCTTTTTTCTTGGAATGGAGGGAAGTCGGATATTTATTTTTCCTACTCATCTTCTTTGATTAATTCATTGCAGATTCCAAGACAGATTAGAGTCATCTCCCGGGCTCGCTGGACTTCATTGTCTAGTGTTGTGAATGGTCGCCGCTGTTGATCCTGGTTTACAGGAGTTACTGTGGTGGGAATGTGTGGTGGGCCTATGCCCGATTGATTTTATTATTAAATTGGCTCCTGCTGACCTCCTCTCGACTCTGTCTGCGTAGACCTTAAAAAAGTATCCAGATCTTATTCTATATGTGTGCCAAATTTCATTAAAATCCATTCAGTAGTTTTTACGTGAAAGAGTAATAAACATCCATCCATACTTACAAACTTTCACGTTTATAATATTAGTAGGATAGGAGCTTGAAGCACACTTATTAAACGTCACTTCTTTTTTAAGCTACCACCGCGTCGGAGCGTGTTGTCGCTGTAGAGAAGATGGGGCCAGAAACTCTACAACATTACAATATAAATTCTTAAGCTAGGGTTATGTATACAGTAGTACATAGTCTATTTAATTAAATAAATTATACTATATAGTAAACTATAAGTTAGTGACACTGGGACCCAAGCATTTTGATCATTTAAATAATCATCCAGTTTATAATATGCTTTTAGGATAGTATGCAAAATAAATATTTTATTTTACTTGTGTTAAATGCTTTGCTAGTTTTAAAAGCCACATGGCCGAGGATCCCGCTAAAGGACTATTAAAACTTCTTTTCAGTGTAAATACCGAGGTTTAGAGAGTAATGCCGCAATCTATCAGTTACTAGAAACATAATATCTAACGAATACACTCAACACTGCGGTCTGATGTAGCAGCAATCCTCCGTAAACATTAGATCCCATATTCAAGTTGTTTTCATACAATTTAAATTATATCATGTGAGGGTTCAAGTTATAATAATACGATACGTAGTTATTAGACGTCGTACCTACCTGAACCTGAGTGATAATGTTAAAATTTTTACACGGAGAATATTAAGGGAATATAATTCGGAGCGGGCTCCATACAAACGTACTATGGTGATATTTTCAATACTAACCAATTAAAGTCAGTGAAATTTTGCTGAAACAATCTTGAAACAATTATCTATGCTTGTTTGGAGTCAGATTTTCGTCAAAATATACAGTTTCAATGCTAGGATTAATTTAAGATTTGTATAGAAATCTTTGAAGCACTGTAACTTGAAAACTATACATTTTAACGAAAATCTGACTCTATACAAGCATAGAAATTTGTTTTTAGATTGATTCTGAAAAATTTCATTGAGTTTAATTGCTTAGTATTGAAAATATCACCATAGTACGTTTGTATGGGAGCGCGCTCCGAATCATATCCTCTTAAAGAGGCGCCATTCATAATGTGGGTAACTGTAGTTTTGGTTTATACAATAGAAACATGGTTTGTAGTTTTATAGTCTGAAAGTATTGAATTAGTCTAACATTGAGAACTGTAGTGGGGGCCAGAATAGGGGTGGGAGTGTTATAAAGCGTGTTAATGAATAAGCGCACAACCTCATACACCCAACTGATTAATAACAAAATAATTAGATTGAAACAATAGTTTCATTATTTTGATAGTTATAATTTAAAGTTATTCGCATTTTAAGTTTTGAGGCAAAAATGATTTGTTATCATTTCAGCAATGAATGAAAGCGCTAACGTGCTCATGGATACATTTTAAGAATCTTGTTTTGGTAGTAAGTAGGGTGAGAGTACCCGAGCGGTGGGTTGGGATCGAGTTCAGTAAATATAACATTTAACAAACAAATTATTTAAAATTTTGAAAAAAATGACCTATGTTGAAACCATGATAATTCGATTCTGCTCTCGATTCTAAACAAACTACTATTTAGTTTTGCGTTAATTCATTAACACGTTGTATATAGTGTTATATACTCTTTGGTAAGCTTCGAACCTATTTGTCAACGCGTCTGTCAGTTGCCATTATACCAGTGAAGAAGCTACCTGTGTTTCCTTTCCCTACATACATTTCAGTGCGTGTTATTCTAAATGTTGGAATTCCGTATGTAATGGTGGGCCTTGGCCGTTCAAATAGAAGTTAATATTATTCCACATTGTCATCAATCCCCAAGGATCCACTGAAACAAGCTACTTCTCAAACAAAAAGCTATTTAAACGAAGTTTCAAAGACAATTAGAAATTAACAATAATCATAAAATAAATAGAAACAAAAAGCTCTTGCGAACGAAGCAGCGAACGAGTTGGCAAGTTACATAAAGGTCCCGGGACCCGACTAGGGTTACCAGATACATCAATGGGATTTTCTGACAAAATCCGAGCCCTTTTGGTGGTCTATGTAACACCGTCACATTTTTGGCCTTATGTTCATTATATGCTTTCAATGTTAAAATAATTTATTAATAGGCTTTTCCGTAGTCAAACAATAGGAACCCTTATATGGTCGTCCATACTGTCTCTCTGTCTGTATGCTCCAGCCTCAATTACTCGCTCATTATTGCATCTATTGAATAGAAATGCATGAAGACAGATAACAGTAACCCAGAAAGAGAATTGTGATAGTTAAGAAGAAACTAATGTTTTTTTCTACTCAATCGAGGTGGAGCTCTTATATAACGTGGTACAAAACATGCTACAAAAAATGCTTGTATCTCGAGATATACCTATACATACAACGTCTTAATGAATAAGCGCAAAACCTCATACACCCCAACTGATTTTCAACAAAATAATTCGATTGAAACAATTATTTCATTATTTTTATCGTTAAAATTTAAAGTTATTTGCATTTTAAGTTTTCAGGCAAAAATGATTTGTTATCATATAGCAATGAATGAAAGTGCTAACGTGCTCATGGATACATTTTAAGAATCTTGTTTTGGTAGTAAGTAGGGTGAGAGTGCCCGAGCGGTGGGTTGAGATCGGGTTCAGTAAATTTTAAATTTTACAAACAAATTAATTAATATTTTGAAAAAAAAATACCTATGTAGAAAACATGATAATTCGATTCTGCTTTCGATCCTAAACAAACTACTTTCTAGTTTTGCGTTAATTCATAAACACGTTGTATAAGCTCAAAGTCGAAAACAGCGGTCTTGGCCGGTTTTTGTAACCTATTTCGTCCCATTGTTGGGTAAACGTCTCTCCCAAGCTTTTCCAGCCTTCTCTACTATCCCGTGCATTCATCCTCCGCCCAGAAATCGGTTATGAGAAATAAAAAAAACTATTTTAATAATTCATTCTTCGTATTCAACAACTACTTATAAATCATATCCCCAACCTCTGATAGCCCTGATGCCGACAGTAGAGCCGTCTGTATAGTTCTATGTTAATAGCAAAAACTTGAGTCAGTCCCTCGGGCTACTGCTGTAGATTGGACGTACAGCTGAATAAATGTAATAAATAACTCATTAAACTGCATCGATGCAACTCTGCAAGTCTGGACCTTGCTTCTGTTTAAATTGACGGCCCCTTGGTGAAAGCCTGAAGCTAAGTTTTGCGGTTACAAATAGTACCTACGAATGCGCAAGAAGTGTTAGGGCTTTGACTAATTATTAAAAGGACTAGCCTTGCGGTAGCATTTCCCCTCTGCCACGGTATAAGCACAATTGATCTTGTGCATTTACATTCAATTTTACACCTTATCACTAAACGAGACAGCCTATAATTGCGAAATAATAACTTCGAACTTAAAACGTTTGGGGTTCACACGAGACTACTTTTCATGATTTTTAAAATTCAAAATTAGAATCTAAAGTTATGGGTAATAAAATCCAAAGTTACGGATTTCATGTTACCTCGCCCCCCGCAAAAAGTGGCAGAAATGTTTGTTAGTAGAATTACACGCGTAACCAGTCCACATATAAATAGTCAAAGTGTTAGGGTAAACAGTGGAGTGATTTTACCCATGATACTGAACAACTTTTGATGTATGTTCTGTTTTGGTGTGCAATAAAGTATAATTGAATTGAATTGAATTGAACTTTTCCTTAGAAACCTATAGTTCTATAGGTTTCGCAAATACGTAAAAAAACTTTTGGACTTTCCATATCAACTAACTAACAACTTTTACTATAGGAGCAAACCGATCGGAGCAACAAAAAAATCTGTTGTTGCATACATTTGAGCCGAATAGGCGTTGCAGTTTAGTAAGGAACAGCTGTTTTTTTTTACTCCGGTCGTTTTGCTTCCATAGTAAAAGTAGTTCAATTTGATGGGTAGAGTCTTAGTTTAAAAGGATGCTAATCATATCAACTTCACCCTGTATAAGTTAGCTCACTTAGACCCAGTACAGTGTAACAATACAGTACAATACAGCACGTCACTAAGTTACTATAATTCGTGACAGAGTTGGAGCAGTTATCCTGTTCGTATACTATAATGACTTAATGCTAGTTTAGGTCGCCGTCTGCAGTCTGTGGTCTACCCCGTACCACTACACTCCCGTGGGACCAGCACTACGCGTTGGATTTATTGGATTGTGTTCTGAGTAGAAAGAAAAGAGGACGAATGTAGTATTTTACCCTTTTTTGTTGGCCTCTTATTCTATCGTTTTATTTCTCTTAATCTTAACTATGTGATTTATTTGACGAAGCCTGTTGTGGATACGCACTTTGTATTTTTTCTATAATTTTTGAATTTGAATAAATATATTCTGTTGTATAAAAATAAAATAAAAAAATAAAAAATAATAATTTCTTGTTTATTTTTAGGGTTCCGTACACAAAGGGTAAAAATGGGACCCTATTACTAAGCCTACGTTGTCGTCCGTCTGTCAGTCTGTTGTCTGTCCAATCAATCAATCATTTATTTGTAGCAAGTAGGTATACATACGTCCTACATATTTAGGGCTGTAACTTTTGAACCGTAATAGCTAGACAGATGAAATTTTCACAGAATGTGTGTTATTATGGCGCATAAAAATGTCGAAAAGTAAAAAATTAAGGCAGTCCTCATACAAGAAACTAGTATTTCTCAACGCAATTCATCTCGCTCTATCGTAAAAATTGTCATACATACTTGCGTCATACTTAGTATGATTATAGAGCAAACTCTACAGTATACCAACAAATAATAAAAACCAGCCAAGTGTGAGTACATCTCGTACTAAAGGTCCCGGAGCAAACAACACTTTTTTGTAAGTTAATAAAGTTGTGTGGTGGTGTAGTACGGAATCCTCGGTGCGTGAGTAGCCTGACTCGCACTTGACAGTTTTTTTTTTATTTGAAGCGAAATACAGTACCTATGCTCATCATGTGCATTCACCGGAAACAAATTGTTATTATTTTGGCTACTGATTAAAGACCTCTTTTTCTTTGCGGTCCAGTAGGCCTACCATGAGTTTTTACTATACTTTACTACTGTAGTAACATCACCAATTTTGTATTGAATTTCGTACAGCGCTCCTAGTGGTTACGTTCAGAACTAATTTCTGCCATACGAAATTGGCGACGTAACTACAGTATAAAGTACACTGAAAACTCATGGTAGGCCTATTGTAGTATTACGAGCGCGCATTCGGGATTCAGACCAATAGTGTGATTCTCAGCATAGCACTTTCCATTGCTCTTGGTGCGACCTTGACTATCTGCACTATGTTCTATGTCAGAGACCATGTTTCGCAACCATACGCATACAAGGAGGTATAAAAATACAAATAAATATTTAAGGGGGGTTTAGACCATCAAACTGAACAACTTTCACTATGTGACCGGTATCAAAATCGCGAAAAAAAAAACTCGAGCTAAATTTAGATTTTGGTCCCATAGTGAAAGTTGTTCAGTTTGATGGTATAAAAAACCCCTTAAAAAGTTTTAAAAGTTTATTTTTACTTTTAATTTGGAACACTTTGTATATGATCTGTAGCCCAGTTTCACCAGAAACGTTTAAACATTTTCTTAATCGTTTTAAAAATAAATGTTACAATATCGTATACTATTAAGACAGGTCAGGAAAAAAGCGAAAAATATAACACTGATCTAATTTCACATGCACTTTAAAAATGAATGTCTGCATCTTCCGACCCAGACATCGAATTATCTCAAAAAGAAACATGGAATGCAACAGCTAGCGATTCATTAATAAAACGTAATTAAACCAGTTGCAAGTCGTCCGGGGCAAGGGGGAGGCGCGGGGCGGGCTGTTAATCCGGGTAATAAAGAAAAATACCCGGGAAGCGGCGGCTAATTGTTATAAACTGGGCAAACATGCAAATTGGACGAGGAGCGGACTTCCTCTGCCTTTTAATTCAGAAGTTATCTCGTTTTGTTAAAGACGCGCCACACCGATCGTTTTAACCGCTGAGGTTATTCCTTGTCTTGGTGAACAAGGAATCCAAAAGGGAAACAAAGAATCTAATCGTTTCACAAAATCAAAGTCAAAGTCAATATAATTTATTCAATATGGAGCTTTCAGCACACTTATCAAACGTCAAATCTTTTTTTAAAGCTACCACCGCGTCGGAACGTTTTGTCGCTGTAGAGAAGATACGGCCAGCAACTCTACAACATAACACGACTTAATAACTATTATATTATATTATAATGTTAATCGACATCATCAGCTGGTAAACTCCACTCTTCATTTCCTCGACAATTAAACGGTCCTAGTTAGTCTCATTCACTGTTCGTCAGATACTCTACAGATTTCGTCCGACCATCTGGCTGCTCCCCTCACACGGCTTTCACTGCTTTCGTTCATCTGCCTTTATTCCGTCTGGCCCAGAAAATTTTCATGTTCACTGGAAAGCATAAAAAGCTATTGAAAACCGGCTAGCATTTTCTCTTCTTGTCACTGCGATCCCGTTTATATGAATTGTCCAGGGTGTAGTAAAAAGTATCCCGTTGCATTTTATAAAGATAGTAGGATATAAAAACGCGGCGTTCGTGGATCCTGTGTGAAAGACCCTCGTCATTATATTCATAGCGACGGAGCGCTGTTTTATAATGCACTTATTTATTTATTTATGCAATAACTTCAAGTTATCCCAGCTCTGGCTATCTTCACATTTTAGTCGTAACTAAAAACTCTTTACAGATTGAAAGTACCTACTTCAGATTCTTCGTACTTAACGGAGACATCGTGAATGTTTTGGTGTATGTTTTTATAAATCTCTTTTAAGTTAATACATATCAATATACACATAATGTCATACACGACAAGGCGACAACACGAGAGAACTGTCGTGTGCGCTCATTTTGGCATGCGTAAAGTAATAAAGACTCACAACACACACATGCTACATGCACATGCTAGCCCTGCCATCCAAAGTGACAGGTAGAGTTGTCAATTTTAAGAGAATTTTATTCCGAATGCATAAATGCGAATTCATACAATTTCATACATTCATACATTCATTCATACAAACGAAGTCTGGTGAAATTTTCAATACTAACCGATTAAAGTAAATGAAATTTTTCAGAAACAATCTAGGAATTAATCTTTATGTTTATATGAAGTCAAATTTTCGTTAAAATGTATAGTTTTAAAGTTACACAGGACAGGGTCAATGAAATTTTTCAGAAACAATCTAGGAACTAATCTCTTTGTTTGTATGAAGTTAAGTTTTCGTTAAAATGTTAAAATGTATAGTTTTAAAGTTACACAGGACAGTGGACATAAGATTGCACTTCGAAATTGAAGCATGACGATTTGAAGCACAATGTTTTCCTTGTGTGGTTCCGGCTTAGCATGGACCACCCCATTCTTCCCGTGGGTGTCTAACGAGGCGACTAAGGAATAACAGGTTTCTCATGCATTGTTTATGTCGAAAGGCTAGCCACCTCTCACCACTTGACACATTACTCCATCCTCAAACTTAAATTGCTAAATGTGAGCAAGCTACAACTGTGTAGTTACATTCTCAAACAGAAAGATGGTAGTTGTAGCAATGTTTCTGACCAACCTGAAAAAGATTACGGTCGCGAGTTTATGTATGTATGCTTTAACGAAAAGCCAGTGCAGATATAAATCCTACATAACTAAGTTACTAAAGACTCATTAGGAACCGTCGCACGGAATGCTACAAAAAATTTACAATTATGGTTGTTTCCACACGGCCTTGAATTATCAACATCAGAAAAAAGGTCTCTCACATCGATTAGATCTAGTCAATGAACTCTAGTCATTATTGTTCATGACATAAAGAACTTACGTAATTTTTCGCAATCTCTCGAGTGCTTACCATAGGCACGGTACAGCAGGCTGGATACCTACTTTCGCCTCAGTCACTGCACGTTACCTACACCGACACACATCTTTTCATCTCCTTGTTTATTGTGATCAAACTAGTGAAATTTCAATTCTAATACCAATGGCAAAAGTGAACTTTACAATAACATTGTGATTTATAATTCAATAAAGATGCGACCGAACTTGAAAGTATCAAAAAGAAATACCGGTATGAATCCGTATCTCAATTGTTGTTAGTCTTCAATAATGATAAAGGTTATTTCGGTGGTTATATGGGTGATGAGTTTGGGGTGTGGGGTGGCCATCTTCACTCCTGTAGTGGAGATAGGTCAAGGCAAGGTCCGAGGGCTTCGCAGTGTGTCAGGACAGAACCGGTACTATGGAATACCTTACGCAGTTAGCGAGAGGTTTCAAGTAAGTTCACTTTATAGTTACCTACTCTTACTTACCTAGTTAACGAGCCATCATTTGACTTTTATTTTTCTATTAAAATATTTCTTGATACTAGGGATTTCAGAGCCCAAAACCCCGTTTGCTCCCCTTTAAGGATCGATTTTCTAAAAATACTTTTTAGTGCACCACTACGGCCTCTGTAGAATATATATTTCAAAGTTTCTATCTTCAGTGGTGCAGGCTGTGTGTTGTCAGTCAGTTAGGCACTGTTTTAAAGTACAGTCAATCAGTCTGGATGTCAGTTACATTACAAGGTACCTATTTGATCGACAAAATCGTTTAAGAGCACAATTTCTGAAATGCTTTTGCTATAAATTTATTTAAGAAGTACATCTGAGAAGTTTAAGAGATTCTTTCGAGTATCAAAGAAATCTTCTTTTCATACAAACTGAAGATGAAATGTTTCTAATTTTAATAAGCTGAAAAACTACTTGGTACTTGAAAGATTTAAATAAATGTTCTTACTAGGTAACACAGCTATGCTCCATTCAATATAGCAACGAAATTTTAAGGCTATTTTGAATTACAGAAACAGAGATTTGAAACACTTCCTCTCACTTATTCTTAGAACAGCTTTAGTAACGTCCAAGATATGTCGGATAGTTTATGTATCCAATAAATTAATTACATTTGGTAATCAGTATTGGCCAGAAAGCTAAATAGGAATCGGAAAATCTCGTCGTCCTTATTTTGCATGAAATGTAGGTACTTGAAAGATGTTAATACACAATGTATTACCTACTTACTAACCTAAAAGAAGTTCAAATAAAACAAAAAAATTTATTGGAGAAAAAACAGAAAGTGGTTTTGATTACGTAACTTTACAGTTTTAGGTTTTGAGTTCAAATAACAAATGAAAAAGTTTTTACAATCACGCGAATGGATTAACAGAAATGATAATTAAGTAATCTCATCATCATCAGCCTATATCCCCACAGCAGGGCACAGGCCTACCCTCAGAGAGAGTGTAAGAGTTTTAGTCCACCACACGTGCCGCGGATTGGTAGAATTCACAAACGCATAACAATTTATTCTTCAACGTATGCAAGTTTCCTCACGATGTATCCTTCGCCGTTAAAGTTAAAAAAAAACTCATTGGTACATAGCATACAGTGTCCATACCTCTCCGCATCTATGAATAGCTAACAAATCTTTAACAGACCTCTGTAACTGCAACGAATCAAAGCCGTTGTGCATACTCGTCGGATACCAGTATAGTACATTACATGTTTATTACAACATCTAACTAGTTCCTATTTATGCCAACAGTTGAAACACTATAAATGTACTATTTATATAGGATCTTGCCATCTTGACTTACAACATCGTCAGCATAATGAAATAATAATATAGTGGTTAAGCTCAACGGACGGGACAGGTCAATGAAGCGCGTCCCGGCTCCTTCTGCCTGCATGTACCAACAAAGCGAATTCAATTATGTTACACCTATCCCCCCGCACACCGTGCTCGATTGACGTGACGTGATTGTCGTGACCGCTGAACTGGGTTAATATCAGTTATATCTTTACTACATCGTCAAGATCTAGCTCGTAAGCTATTATTTGAGGTAGATTCAACATGTCTATTCCTTCATTCATTTCGATTTTGAATTCAGTCCTTCTCCTCTGATTTATCCATTCTCAACTTGTAATTACTTAAACATCCGTTCATCAATGCTGATTTAAACTTTTCAGCTACCAAGAGATCCGCCGAAATGGGACGGCATCTACACAGCATTAAGCAGAATTCGTCACTGCGCTCAAGCCGTCTCCATCTTGAGAATGGGCACCGAAGACTGTTTACATCTAGACGTATACACTCCAGAACATGCCCTGGCCAATAATAAATTACCTGTCCTAGTCTTTATCCATGGAGGAGGATATTATTACGGGACAAAAGCTCATTACGACCCTGAGTTTCTAGTCACGAAAAATTCTGTAGTAGTCATTATAAATTACAGAGTTGGAGCACTGGGTTTTCTATGCTTGAACGGCATTGCCAATTTAGGACTTAAAGACCAAGTCGCAGCACTTAAATGGATTCAAAAGAATATAGCAGCGTTTGGGGGAGACCCTGATAATGTAACAATATCTGGTCAAAGTGCTGGCGCAAGCTCAGCTGCGATGCATTTACTTTCGGAATCCAGCAAAGGATTGTTTCACAAAGCTATTCTGATGAGTGGAACTTCGTTAACACCTTGGGCTTTCAATGTGGAACCACTAAAACCTGCTTTTGAAGACGCTAGTAAAATAGCGAATGTTACAAATGAAGAAGACGTGTACAATGTACTCGCTAATGCATCTCTTGAGGACATACTAAATTCATGTCTAGATGTTTCGACTAATCAGAGATATTTCAAGTACACTCCCTGCGTTGACACAAATAATACAGATCCTTTCTTCCACGACACCCCTTACAACATTATAAAGTCGGGTCGCTTCAACAAAGTGCCCATAATGCTTGGTTTAACAGACGCTGAAGGCATAATTTTCTACGGCATCAACAACGACAAAACTTTCAAAGAACTAAATGACAACTTCATTGAAAGATTACCTTCAGTGTTTTCTTGGCGTTCAGAGAAGGATAGGAGAAGAATAGCTAAGAAGATACGTCGACATTACTTTGGGAAAGGGAGAATAGATCGATCTGCAGTCAGAGGTGTTGTGGATTATTACTCTGATTGGATAGCTTACGCTTCAGTGGATCCTTTTGCGAATCTGTTAAGTAAATACTCAGATCAGCCGATATTCTCCTATATGTTCTCTTATGAAGGCGACAGGAACTTTGCCAAGTTTCTATTCGGTTCACGGACGGGAATAAGAGGCGCTTCGCATTCGGACGACATTTTCTACGTGTTCAAACCGGCGGGGATTTCGATGTTACTGTCCAAACAAGATAAACTGTTCATCGATAGACTGACTACTATGCTGACCAATTTTATGAAGTTTGGGTAAGGATTTTTATATGTAGTTAGATGATTTTATATTTTAATGGTTATGAAATTATTTTTTAGGATTATTAACTTTTCGCCCTCAAATTCATTGGACGAGCATGTTTAAATACCTGGCCCTCTGGATATATCTCTCTGTATAGCCCTGCAATGACATACCTAACCTATTTCATTCTATTAATTATTTTGGCGCTTGTTGCTCCTGGATCTTGTGTTATGTTCCGTAACCGCTATGATCAATGCATAGGCACAGGGGGCCGGTCGCGTGAAATTAAAACATTAACGTTCGGTGCAGTTACAATTCCGTATTGGTTGTGATCCAGTGTTTTATTTAGCACTATCGATGGGGTGGGATCACAGACAAATGACACGCTCCCCTGGGTCGGATGACTGCATCTGCTCAGGTAGAGTCACTTGACTTACATATAGCCACTCGGTGTCGACATCAGAGATGTTAATTAAGAGGTTTCCCTGACTGAACGATCTTGACTCTTTCAGAGCCGCCTCACCTCTATTAAAATACGTCATTTTAGTAGGTATACCTAACTGACTGGCTTTTTGACATAATGAAGGGTTATGTCACTGTGGTGCCTTCTAATCCAAGGAAATCAAATTAGAAAATAATGAGAATCGCACCAAATTTTACAATGATCTAATTAACTCATTAAATAATGGTCTTAAAATAAATGTACTTCAAAGTATTTTTAGATCTTAATTTTGTCTACACAATGGTGTGTGTCGCAAGTAAAAGTGACTTCAACTTATAAAGTAGATGCACATAATATAGATTTTTTCAAATATTTAGGCTTTCCTTTGAACACAGGTTTCATTTGTATTTTATAGAAAAATAAGATATATACTTTATAGCAAATAAAGCCGAGATGTTAAAGATCATTGCTATATTTTTCATTAATTTGTATGTCTTTGAAATAACGAGAAGATAGGTTCTAAAAACCAGCAAAATATGGCCCGCCCTGCGTTTAGCTATGGCGAGTATCTTAAGGGATTAGTGGCCTCTTTCGACACCCACCGTGGAATTACATAGAACGTGGTTCGTGGAATTATAATTATATCATTGACCAACTGCATGAACCATCAAACTATGTAATGACACGTCAGATGGCAATATAAGTACCACCTTCAAGTTTGACAAACACAAGCAAATTGTTTGCGTAATTGTGTGTGAACTTTTTGTAATACGTAACTTGCCATGGCCAGGCCTGTCTCACTCCACAGCTCAGGTACGCTTGACGGCCGATCCCCACCGAGGGGTGAATGGCAACAGGTTAGGTATACCGTGTATACTTCTTGGTCAAATCGCATTAGACTTGCCGCCATTTTGTGAGTAGTCAATGCGAGACTTGAAAACCCTAGAGATGTCACGCTGCCAGCACGTGAAAGAATGAAAGAGGGACTGTGTAAAGGAAGCTTTGATGTCTAATGTCTCGGACCATTTTTGTTCGCACGCGCCGTTGTGACGTTTGTTAGGTTATTCGCGAATTGTACGATAGGACGGGTGCTTAAGGGAATATAATTCGGAGCGCGCTCCATACAAATTAAGTCTGGTGATATTATCAATACTAACCAATTAAAGTCATGGCTTGTATGTTGTGAGATTTTCATTAAAATGTATAGTTTTAAAGTTACAGTGCCTCAAAGATTTCCATACAAATCTTAAATTAATCCTAGCATTGAAACTGTATATTTTAACGAAAATCGGGCATATACATAGAGATTTGTTTCTAGATTGTTTCTGCAAAATTTAATTGACTTTTATTGATTAGTATTGAAAATATAACCAGACTTCGTTTGTATGAAGCAAATGCACTTAAAATTATAACTACCTGCCTGATTGCTTTTGCAACCGCGCGGTCGCATTTAACTTAAATTTGATGAATTGTTTCGCTTTCTTTGTACGGAACACTAAACAGTGTTCGCACTTGACCGGTTTTATTACTATTTGTCTAGCTATTTGTTTATTGCAATAGCGTTAAATCGTCACTCACAGAGGCCTACGGTTACGTAAACTGTTATCTAAAAGTCTATAGAATCAACCTGGCTAGTCGAATTTTCAAGTAATTGCTTAAACACTCAAATACAATTTTGCATAACTTTTTTAACCAGCGGCTCTAGTATGATATCTCTACTCGCGCGTGAGAGGCGCCTTCGCTGCTTAGAAAATTACAGTACGACCAGGAAAATAATTTACCTCGTCAATCTTCGTTTGCACAGTCCGTCGACAAAACCCGAAGTTGTTTAGTAATCAAAGGGTGCATAGTCGGATAGCAGCGAAAAGGGAGCGAAAACAATTAGCCAATCGTGGCAAGGGAATGAAGGTGGCATATCCTGGATATATAAAACGTGTTAATGAATTAACGCAATACTAGAAAGCAGAGCGCGTTAGCGCTTTCATTCATTGCTGAAATGATAACAAATCATTTTTGCTTCAACACTTTGCGAATAACTTAAAATGTATCCAATGAGCATGTTAAAGCTTACATTCATTGCTGAAATGATAACAAATTATTTTTGCCTCAAAACTTAAAATGCGAATAACTTTAAATTGTAACTATCAAAATAATGAAATTATCGTTTCAATCGAATTATTTTTTTATAAAACAGTTTGGGTGTATGAGGTTTTGCGTATATTCATTAACACGTTGTATATGATCCTGATAAAATTTCTCAACTGCGCATGTACATCGGGGGAACTTATAAACCTGGTGCTACTGTACTTAGGTATTCCCGCGGTTTACAGCGAGCGTCGTTTTAAAAAAAGCCCTGTCGCGCGCAACTAGAGAAATCATACTAGTTAGAGCGGTAGAGTTTCTGGCCGCATCTTCTCTACAATGGAACACCTTCCGACGCAGTTTAACAGTCGAAAATTACGTAAGAAATCTATTCATGCGATATTATTTTGAAAAAAAAACTTTTTTTTTTTATTTTGAGTTGAACTGTGGCCACACAGGTGGCCATGTCACAGCATAAATATTAGCTAGTTGGCCAAGTGGTGGTATCTGCAAAGTCGCTACCAAGAGTTTATATTGTTATTCGAAATAATCTGGTCATCTAGTGTCGTTTTAAAACAGGGTGACATATTTTCTTTTGGTTTTAAAATCGTTATAAATATCTACCATAGACATGGTTTCTAATTATAAGGAGTATTTTTTCTTCAATATACGTATTATTGCCCTTTTTAAATGCTAATGCCTGCTAAAGTTAAAAAAAATATTCAAAGAAGAGATTTTAAAATATGCAATACTATAAATCTAAGTTAGCAGGAAACTTAACCCTTACAGAGATAGCCTTAAATCATTTAGGTCCTAAAAGTCAAGTATAATTATTCATATCATATGTACCTACCTACATACCTAGATATTTCCATATTCAACCTCAAGTAGGTATGTAACTGCGACAGTCTTGCAAAACATTGCTAATAGCGTAATGTCGTTAGTAATTTCTCAACGTATGGTTAAACTTTTGTGCATGTTTTTGTTTCTAGCATGCATTTGGCTGGGAAAATTGTAAGCTTTTTGAATCTAAATTCAATCTATATAGTGGGTAGCCACAGGCAACACAAATCAATTTGCTTTACAAGCAAAGCTACAATGTTACTCATATGGTGGTCTTATTCAAATCGCATTCAAATTCAAAGAATTATATTTGATTTGATTTAGAAAAACCACTGGGAAAAGTGCTTGCTTACAATTATAAAACTTTGGATAGGTACACCCTAGAATTACCCTAAACATTTTTACTGTGACTTTGATAGAGTTAGACGAGCATTTTGTCTATAGCGACAACATATTCCAACGCGGTCGTATCGTACCTACCTATTTAGTAAAAACAACGTTATAAAATTATGGGAAACTTGACTGCAGGAATTAAAAGGACGGTTCTCCCAACGACTGAACGTTTATTGATTGTTCACAATAACTACAGTAATTATTAATACAAACATTCGTGTCGACATTTAATCTCTCTCTCTGTCAAAGCGACATCCTGACATATCCGGCCAAGGGCCATCACCATAGACACCTCACCAAAAAGCCACAAAATCTAATCTTTTCAATGAATGTGTTTTACGCCCCTCAATTGTTCAATCAAATTAACCCACTGCTGGGCATAAACCTCCTGGTAACGTCGCCTGGAGGCGCGGGTGTAATTCTCCAAACGACGCTATGCTACGTACTGTAAGATTAATAATTGTGTTACTTTGACTATCCGCCACCACCACACGTCTCTTCTGTATAAACCGCGCCTTAGAAAGCTTGACTCAACGTTGTTCGTACAACGCCCGGCTTATACGACGCGGCGACGTTACCGTCCTGTGCGAGACGCTTATCTCAGTACCTACGGCCGAGTGACGGAAGCCTGCTCTTAAACTCCTAAATTGAATGAATATTTTAAGTTTAAATTTGATCCTAACCTTAACTTTGATCTCATCTAAGCCAGACGCTTAAAAATTAACCACCTATCTCTCCCATTACAGTGACCCGACTCCCACCACCACATCGCTGCTAGCAGTTCGCTGGCCGACCTTCGACAACACTTCACGCTTGATGCGCCTGGGCAAGCAGATGACTGTCATGGAGACCCCGAGGTCACATAAAGGGGAGTTCCTCTTGGGGATACTGTGTGCGTACGGCCTTAGTGGCTATGTGCCTTGTGATAGTTGATGAATAAACTACTTAGGACTGCGTAGTTGCTTTTATTTAGCGCATTGAAGGAACTTGCAGCTAAGGGGAAATTTTAAAGATCGAAGTGGGAGACAATTTCAAGAAAATATATTCCTTTTCGAGGTGGGGTATATCGCTATAGCTAACAAACTATGTATTTTTAAGAGGTACTGCTATTGAATTGTCGAAATTCTGTATAGCATATGTTTTGCCTGCTTAATGTTACATATCAAACAGGGTACTTCAGGACCATCAACTTTCACTACACAGGGTGTAAGGAAAAGTATCATTAACCTTTAAACTACATACTCTACCCATCAAACTGAACAACTTTTACTATGAGACCAAACCTGTCAGAACAAAAAAAATCATCTGTCCCATACGTTTGAATCGAGTAGGTATTGCAGTTTAGTATGGGACAGCTGATATAGGTTTGTGTAAATGCCTGCAAAAGTAGGCTTCAGTGAAACTAATCAATGTCAAAACACCTGCAAATGTCTGTACCTACACCTGAGTCCATACACAATAAAGTTCATTTATCATTTATATTTTTTTTGTTCTGACTGGTTTGCTCCAATAGTAAAAGTTGTTCAGTTTGATGGGTAGAGTATGGGGTTTAAAGATTAATGATACTTTTCCTTACACCTTGTATGTAGATTCAACATTGAATTGTGTCAATTGAGTCAAAATAGAAAATGTTGAATAGCCATAAAGTATGTAACGTTTTTAAGTTTATACGCTGTTCAATTACAAATATTCTTTATTGCACAATTACAGGTTTAAAAGCTCATACATTATACAATATCAGATAGGCTTCACTGTAACTTGCCAGTGTCATCATGCAACAATTATTATATTATTTGCTGTATAACGAATATATTAGAAACATTGTATAAAATGTTCACCTACATTTCCCGAGAAAAGCCTCCACCATTTACTTTCGGCAAGACCACACTCCGCGATTTGTCAGTTCAATTTATCAATCACCCCGCTATGCCTTTACGGGCTGAGACTGTCAGCTTACGGGATTTGGCCGTGGCTCCGGACCGATTTTGTCGTCAGACAAGCCTATAGGGACTGCAGGTTTACAGGCCTATGCATCGGCCATCCAATTAGTCGTCGTGTCGAGCTTCGCCAGACAAATCCAGACAGCCAAGTAGAAACAGCGTTAGAGACCGGTATGAATTTTGCATTATTTTTCTCATTTTGATCCATATCGTTTCGCAATGTTTGAATCCTCAAAAAGCAACGATATTATTTCGGTTCTTAACCGATAAAAACGTTTGATTGCATGACGATTTCGAGGAAATAAGAACTAACGTTACGTAATTCATAATTCAGTCGCCATCAGATAGTGACACACAGTAAAGGTGTTCAAATATTTCTAAGCAGCACAAAAAATAGAACCAATAGAAATAGCATGAAGACGGACTATTTTGTTCGAAAAGGAGCGTGACGAAAAAAAACAAAAAACGAATCAAATTAAATTTATCTTTATCTTCTTAGTGACCTTGGGGCCTAGACAAAGCAGCTTTCGATTAGCGTTAACGACAGTAAAAAACGTAAAAAATGTATGGGACTGTAGAAAAGAACGAAAACGAATAGAAAAGGCCTAGACAACATGCAGTTTTTGACAGTTGCTTTCGACAGTGAGCGTTTCCTTTTGAACGACCTTGTAGATAACGCTAGAAAATGGCGCGCGGAAATTTTGTCTAGGCTCCTTGACCTTTTTTCGAACAAAATGTAGGTATGAGAAGCAATGGCTACATAACCATTATGAATGGGACGCTGACTGCAACTACAGACGAGGTTCTCTGTGCCAAGCTGTGTTAATTTACAATAAATTCTTGAACAAGGACTAAAAGAGTTGACATATTAATAGTATGAATTTATTGAAAACTAGCTGTTGCCCGCGACTCCGTCTGCGTAGACCTTAAAAAACTATCCCATGTGTTAATCCAGATCATATTCTATCTGTGTGCCAAATTTCATGTAAATCCGTTCAGTGGTTTTTGCCTGATGTGCGTTCAAACAGACTTGCGTTTGCGATTTTATTATAATATAGATTAAAACAGCGCAGAAATGTTTGTACACTTTGTCTGCTATGATCTATCTGATGGCTACTGTACCTATCTAAATCCCCATGTTTCTAAAAACTCTTTCGAATAACTACAAAAATGTTCTTTCACTTTTCCTTCATCCACCAAAGCATTTTTCTGCAAATATTTTCAATCTACATTGCACGGCAAATAACACACAACGTCAGACAGTTTTCTCAAATAATATAAAGAAAGATGGGATAGGACTCGTTCGAACTAGATGGTTCAACACGAAATGAAATAAACTACAACACAAACCAACAAACATGCTCGCCGACGGTCGCCGCTCGGGGCTCCGTCCGTCATGGCAAACAGTCCGAGTTTCATTTATAAATATGCAGATCAAATATTAAAAGAAAAACCGCAAGATGATCTGGACAAAGAGCATGGAAGAGTGAGGAGAATAGTTGATGACATATTTTTGGACACAATGTTATTTATGTATAACTTAGCTTGCACCAAAAATTTTTGATCGCTTCTATCTCTTACACTACTCATACTGGTGACAGGGACAGCATCATATTTAAACGATGTTCAATCCTAAATCGGTCTGCTCTAAAACTAACGCTCACGCTCCGTAACTTACGCAATAAGCAATCTTCTTACAATATGCGTGACTTAATCCTATTCGCGAAACTTATGCTCGCGGCGAGTACCTTCCTTGAGGTGATTTTTTTAGGGTTCCGTACCCTCCCTAAGGGTAGGCATGTGCCTTGCCGTGGGACGTATACAGGGTGAAATAGATATCATTAGCATCCTTTTAAACTAAGAGTTTACCCATAAAACTGAACTACTTTTACTATGGGAGCAAACCGATCGGAGCAAAAAAAAATTCTGCTGTTGCATACATTTGAGTCAAGTAGGCATTGCAGTTTAGAATGAAACAGCTGATTTTTCTTGCTCCGATCGGTTTGCTCCCATAGTAAAAGTAGTTCAGATTGATGGGTAGACTCTTAGTTTAAAAGGATGCTAATTATATCATATTCACACTGTATAGGCTGATGGTGATGATGATGAATCCTAAATAATTTTTGGTGCAAGCCAACCTAAGTGTACCTACGTTTGAAGTGTTTGAATGGTACAAAGTCAAAGTCAAAGTACTAATACTATTAATTATTCTTATGCTCGTAACGTAAAATTATATGTCAAGACGTCCGTCCCTCTGACAGGTATACAATGTTACTTCCAGAAACAAATTCTTGAACAGGAAAGAAAAGTTCTAGGAACAACAACTTATTACTCTTAGAAAGTCGAAAGGTATATAATATTGCAACATTGCTGATTTAAAGAAGAGTATCTACTCGTAGGGAGTATTAGTTTCGCAAACTTCGATAAGCGAGCAACAACCACAGTTTTCTTAAAGAACTTCTTACTTTGAATCAGATACAAAGACAAGATCGTCTTATTCCGTCTGTAGACAAGTAGGTACAGAATTTAACTTTAAATAAGCAATCTTCATACAATATGCGTGACTTAATCCTATTCGCGAAACTTGTGCTCGCGGCGAGTACCTTCCTTGTGGTGATTTTTTTAGGGTTCCGTACCCAAAGGGTGAACACGGCACCTTATTCATAAGCATACGTTGTCCGTCCGTTCGTCTGTCCTACCTATTTAGGGCTGTAACTTTTGAACCGTAATAGCTAGACAGTTGAAATTTTCACAGAATGTGCGTTATTATAGCGGATTTGGTAAAAAATAATTAAAATGTCAAAAAGTTAAAAATTAAAGGGGGTCCTTATACAATAAACTAGTTTTTATCAACCTCTTTTCTTCTCGCCTTATCGTAAAAACCGTAAAACATATAAGCGTCAAACTTTGTGTGATTATAGAGCAAACTCTACAGTATATAACCACAAATAATAAAACGGACAAGTGTGAGTCGGTCCCGCGCTAAAAGGTCCCATAAAAAACAAAACTTTTATGGAAGTTAAAATGTTGTATGGTGGTGTGGTACGGAACCCTCGGTGCGCGAGTACCTGTACTGACGTTTGACCCCCTTATGCCCTCATGAATGGTGAAGGGGTTTTTTAAAAACTTAGACTATAACTACCTCATGAAAGATGAAAGGGTTTTTAAAAACCAAGGTTTAGACTATAACTTTTACCTAGATACTTCCTTAACTACCTACTAAGAAGAGCTATACCAAAAATGTTGTATAGAATATATAGGTAAGTACAATGTTCTTGAGCTATACCCAGATAAAGCTGGCTCTGTTCTATGAGAAACAGTAAACCCCAGGGAGCGAGATAAGTTTCATTTCTGTGGGACTGATCTATGCCGGGAGCGCGCGATGGCGCGGCGACCCGCTGCGGACGATGTCTCCGAATAAATATTCAATGTTTTCATTCAATTTCGCGCGAACGCCGCCGCGCTGCGCCGCGCCGCGCCGGACTTGATCTGAGCGAGCTGTTGAAACTCTGATAGTGTTTTATATTCAAAACTGACGTTTTATGGAAAAAGGTTTAAAGCTGTACCTATCTGTTGCAGACGTATTTGCTTCAAGTTGAATTAGAAGGGTAGTTCTGGGGTAGTTGGTGTTGCTCTTTATGATTTTAACACTTAAGAGAAGTTTATTCCGAATGCGTAAATGCGCGCTGCATACAAACGAAGTCTGGTGGTATTTTCAATACTAACCAATTAAAGTCAATGACATTTTGCAGAAACAATCTAGAAACAAATCTCTATGCTTGTATCTTGTCAGATTTTTGTTAAATTTACAGTTTCAATGCTAGGATTAATTTAAGGTGTGTATGGAAATCTTTGAGGCACTGTAACTTTAAAACTATACATTCTAACGAAAATCTGACAAGATACAAGCATAGAGATTACTTTCTAGATTGTGTCTGAAAAATGTCGCTGACTTTAATTGGTTAGTATTGAAAATATAACCAGACTTCGTTTGTATGGAGCGCGCCAACAGTAATATAAACTTAAATGGTATTCTGTCTCTGTTCCGTGTCTGGTGGAAGAAATTACTTCAAAAAGATAAGCTCTTCCTTTGTATAATTATGTTGGTTATTTGTTAGGTATTTATTATTACTCGTATGTAATACTTACGGCGGTAATTATAGTACTCTGTGGTAATTATAGACTTCAATATATAGGAGTGCGAGTTGTGAAACTCATTCGTTGAAATCAGCAGTTGAAAATGTCAAAATTACTATGGAGAAGGCATCGGAGTGGACTAACTCCTTTCTACTGCTGATTGGAGTTTCAAAACACTCGCACTCCTGAAATATGATCAGAAAAGTCAAGTCAGCAGTAGAAAGATGCAACCCTCCGTAGTAATACGGGTTCCTTCTTAATATGCTGACACTTTTTTAAGGGGATGATCAGACCGTCAAGCTGAACAACTTTTTCTAAGGCACGAACATCGAAATCGTGAAAAAAAAATCAACTCTTCGATACAAAACTGCAAACCTACTTGAGCCAAATGTATGGGATAGCTGATTTTTTTTTCGCTATTTCGATGTTGGTCCCATAGAGAGAGTTGTTTAGTTTGATGGTCTGATCATCCCCTTGAAAAAGTGTCAGCATATTAAGTTGGACCCTATATAGCCATTTTCAACTGCAGAGTTCAATGTATGACACTCCTGGGGGTAACAAAACTTACTAGTAATATTCAAATGAGTTATTCAGACCATCAAACTCAACAACTTTAATGGAGTCAACATCGAAAAATATAAAAATCCGCTGTGTTGTATGGAACAGCTGATTTGTTTTTCGATGTTGGCTTGATAGTGAAAGTTGTTCAGTTTGATGATATAAACCACCTCTTTGAATATTAGTAGAGTGTTTTTTACACCGTGTATACTTATTAATAGAGAGTAAAATAGGTAACTAACTACTTATAATATGTAGATACATACAACCCAGGCGATCAGTGGCGGATTTACCCTGAGTCCCAGTAGGCTCGGGCATACTGCGGCCAGATATTAGGGGCGGCCAATCGTGACAAAAAATTCACTGATGATAACAAGAAATAACTCAAAGTACCTAAATATTCTAAAGGCTTGAGCACATTATTTAAATTTCTAGATCGATTTCGATAAAAGTTGGCGATAAATTCAATTAATAATGTAGTCTATATGATGGGTGCTGAGAAAGGGGCGGCTGGTACTTAGTAAATGGCCTGGGGCCTAGGGCGGCCAACCCTGCAAATCCGCCACTGCAGGCGATACCGTGTATTATATTAAATCTAAGCATTGATTTTCTCTTACTACATCTCACAATATTGTATCGACAGAAACGTAATAATAAATACAAGAAATAAAATCTTTTGCCCACGCAATTTTATCATAACCAGTTGCCAACATAAATTACCAATAATCAACGGTTTCCCGCGGCGAGGGGCATGGGGGGGAGAGGGGCGGGGCGGAAGGGTCGCAATCACCTCCCTTTCAGATTTATTGAATTTGTTCCTCAATAATTTTTCGACAATTATCATAATTATTCAATGATTTGGATCCACGGACGGTATTTTAAAGCGATTTTCGTCAGTAATAAAATTATGGATATTTGCATATTGATGCGATATTTCGACATTAGGTGTTGTAATGAGCCGTGCAGCTCGTAAAACTGTATCCCTGAATGGGTTTATTTTTTCGAGTTCGTACATTTATCTTAATTATGCATACATATACTCATGACTATATTTCCCGAGGGTGTAGTCGATATTCTGGAACCTCAGAACATCCACGTTTATCTAGTAGTATCGAAACACTGTCCAGTATAACGGGGAGTGAGCCCGTCGCCACTTATAATGGACAGTGGGTGGGTGGGCTATGGATAGAGGGTCGTATAGACGTACAAAAAATTTCATATAACCTTTCCTAAAGTGTAACGTTTTCGAGATAATCCATGTTAAGAGGATATAATTCGGAGCGCGCTCCATACAAACGTACTATGGTGATATTTTCAATACTAACCAATTAAACTCAATGAAATTTTTCAGAATCAATCTAAAAACCAATTTCTATGCTTGTATAGAGTCAGATTTTCGTTAAAATGTATAGTTTTAAAATAACAGTGCCTCAAAGATTTCCATACAAATCTTAAATTAATCCTAGCATTGAAATGTATATTTTAACGAAAATCTGACTCCATACAAGCATAGATATTTGTTTCAAGATTGTTTCAGCATAATTTAATTGAATTTAATTGGTTAGTATTGAAAATATCACCATAGTACGTTTGTATGGAGCGCGCTCCGAATTATATCCCCTTAAGGATCTTGTATAGATAAAGATCCTAACACAACACAGAGGTGGCAATAACAGTAGGCCTACCATGAGTTTTCACTGTACGTTACTACTGCAGTTGCGTCGCCAATTTTATATTGAATTTCGTACAGCACTCCTAGTGGTTACGTTGAGAACTAATTTCTGCCATACGAATTGGTGACCTAACTACAGTAGTAACGTACAGTGAAAACTCATGGTAGGCCTATTGCTCCGACGGATTTTCTAGGGTTTGCTTCATTATCTTTCGTAACTTACCTACTTTCTGTTAGTCGAGGGTTTCTCAAAAATTTTATTTAATCCTTTTTCGATTTTATCAAAATTTTTAATTTTGCTCTTTCCTAGTAGACGCGTATTCAACCGATCGTTCGGCGCCGTACGTTCACCAGCCCCCTTAGACAAAGTGACATTCTATTGGCGTTGACGCTAGTCGAAAATGACAGAATGTATGGATTTGACATTAGCGATCGTCAAAATGTTTTGATCGCTAATGTCAAATATTGGTATGGTTCACTCTAGTCTATTCTATTTTCTATTTTTCTTAATTAATGGCCGGTTGCTTGCGTCTAGCGCGGCAATTCTGCCAATGTCAAGTAGTTTATAATCTCAAGTGATTGTTTTATGGTTAAAATACAAAAGAGCTTCACAAAATAGCGGAGCCACGTGCAAGGCTAAGAGAGGCCAACACGAACGCGTCCACCCTCCGTCAGACATGCAGCGCGACTCCCACTCTAGTCTTAAAGAGAGATCCTTCCTCTTAGTGTCAAATCCACACATTCTGTCATTTTCTACTAGCGTCAATGCCAATAGAATGTCACTTTGTCAGGGGGCAGGAGTGTCCCTACACTTATGTGTAATTACTTGACGATGGAAATGAAACACAATCGTAGCGGTTTAAACACAATATATTATTAAAAAAGAAAACAATACAATATAAGAACAATATTGTAGAATCATCTTTACAGAACAATTATAAGCGACGACACGTCCCAAAAACAAACTTATACGTGCAGTCCTAGCAATTATTTATATTTATCAAATGTAGTAGATTTAACATACAGACAAAGAGAAATAAACTCTATTGGACATCTAATACAAAATAAAATAGATTCACAGTCTTTTGTTAAAACAACTGCACGGGTAAGTTGGTTTTTTCGTCCGTGACGTCAACCTCTGCCTTTAGCGTAGAATTTAATTTAAAAACTATAAGAGACTATTGCATTTTGTAGACCAAGTATAAAGCATATTATATAAGTACTTAGATATGATATATTTTCTACACTAAAGGCAGTGGTAAATGATTCGTAATCCTTAGCATTTCTACACGCAAATGTCTCATTATAATACGTCTATATTAAAATTTTGGCTGCGGCACTGTTGCATTTACAATCATATTACATTCGGAGAAATAAATATCTTGGACATTGTCACACAATATATAATATATAGTCCTAAAGTACCAAGTAAAAGTACTAGGATCTATTCCAGACTTTTGTTATGATGACTAAACGATATAAATTCATATATAAGATACAAACATTCATGACTTGTACAATTATTTGACCCTCGCGGGATTTGACCCCACGGCTCTTTGCTCAGCAGGCAGCCAACCAACTGAGCTATCTGACTGAAAAAATATGCACGTGAAAGCGACCAGATTTACACGAAAAGGGATGATCATTCCCGTGGCTAAACTACGCAGGTGGGAAGCGACCTTTTTTCAAAAAATATTCTAAATGAAACCAGGTTATAGTTCTATAATCTTCATTTAGATTTAAAATTATTGAAAATTACCAAATTTAGAGTGCGGGCAAACTTTTAAGGCTGAGTTTTCTAAAGTGCGGGCCCGCATGCGGTTATCAAGCATATTGCGACTGGATACATTCGATGTGTCTTTAGGCAGTATTAGAAAATGCATGCAATGTAAGCCACAAAAAATTTGTTACACAAGATAGATGCGAATTGTACCTCAAATTATTTATGAACATGGGGAAAGAACCTTTCAAAATGTTTAATTCAAGTATAGTAAACAAGTAATTTTTCCATCTAATATTGGTCTGGAAGAAATCACTCTTAGTGATAAGGCAGCCTTCTTGTTCTTGTTTATATTTTTGAATATTCTGTGTGTTTTGCGTGCAAATAAAAGGGTATTTATGTTGTATTAATTCTAAGATCGAGTTCGTATTAGTTTAAGGCAAATTCGACTTTAAAGCATTATAATTACGACGTTATTGTTTTAGCAGCTATGCCATAAGTCTCGTCGTAATACTGCGACATAATACACCCCTATTTTTTATAACTAGAAAAAAATTAAGGATGTATTCAGATACTAAAACTAAACAATATTCCCTAAGGAACTTGGGTGGAAAAACGAGAAAATTGTTTGGCCCTCATTTCGAAAATCGATCGGCTGATCCACGCTTTTGTATAGGTCTAAAATAATCGTTTTTCGACCCATGTTCTTAAGGATAAAATACCCTTAAACTTTTTCTAGTAATTACAAAATAGAGTTTCAATAATTCATGCATACAGATATATACCAAGATCATGTGATACCAAGCAACAGTGCCGCTTACCGCCGGTTACATTACAATATTATTCATTTATATTTCTATACCGATATCTATAATAATATACGCGGACAAACGCATGGTCCGTGAGCCCAGCAGATACACTATCACTACATTCGAATGTCTATCAACGTCCTTAGAGACCCGCCGTCTCTCTCTCCCTATTATTTAAATATACATTACTCCCGATCACTTCACTATTAACTCCTACATTTTAAAGTCTCTTTTAACCTTTATAATTAACAATCAACATACAACTCTATTACGCATGCTATTTGAAATTAATACGAGTAACAATTGCGTGTAAATTTTAAACGTCGAAAGAGATATTAAAATGTACAGGCTGTAAAACCGACCCGTATCAACCAGCCGGCAATTATCGATCCAAAAAAAACGTATTTTTATAAAAAAGACTATCGCCTAAACTTAATACAAAACAATATTTTGATTGATTTGAACATAGGGACGCTCGGACAAAATGGACTATCACAACGAAGGAAATATGGATTATTATAACTTTGTAAGCCTGGCTGTGTTTTAAGAAACCTTGTCATGAAGTTGATTTAGATTTCCTAAGACCGCCACCACACGGCTTGACGACCCAGACATGCGCCATTGCAAAAGTAAACAATAACATTTAATAACAATTCAAATAATGTTTGTTTAAGATATTTAAAGATTGATTATTGTTCCGTATTTTTCTCAATTCCCAAATTTTAGGGAGCAATTTGTCAACTCTTTAATATAATTTTAATGGTTACAACGTGAAAGACAACTGCATAAAGTCGACCAATTGAAAGTAACAATACTACTTTGAATTGGTAGACTTTATGCCGTTGATGTTCGTTTATGTACAACATTTTCGATGTCATTGCGTATTTATTGGTAATGATCTAGAAAACTACTGGCAACACCAAAAAATGTAAATGTCAGTCAAATAGTTTGTTTATTGACATCGAACCTTCAGATTATGTTTTTTTGTCAAATTTACTAACGCCATCTGCAGATTTTTTTTACTGTCCTTGTTAAACGCTTTCAATATTATGAACACGAAATATGGAAATAACGGTGTCTTTGTCATAAATGTGACGGCACACATAAATATGACGTCAAACATAAATTGACTTTTAAGCGTTAACAGTTGAGTTAGTTCATATTACTATCCAATATGACAAGGTTTCAGAAACTAATCAAGCTTTACATACAAAATCGTTTTTCTAAACACCGGATGAAACTAAAATGAGCACAAATTAATCGATGATAATTATATTTCAGCACTAACTCACTCACTACTAACTTTCCACATCCCACACGGTCGAGCAATCGGTGAAGCAAGCCGGTAGCGAAGCTATATTAACGCGTTTTAAACACACTTATCACACGCGCACTAAACACGATTACAAAGTGGTCACTTGCGCACTAAACTCGATTACAAAGTGGTCACTTGCGCACTAAACTCGATTACAAAGTGGTCACTTAAGGCATTGAGTGTGCGTTACATTATAACATTAGATACGTCCGCCGCAGATCGTCTGGTTATCAAAAATTGATCTTTATTTACAATTAAGACGATCGGAGGTCCCTCTTTGGAGATCGTCCCGCCATCTAGCGCGTTCCGCCGGCCCGCGCTCCCGCCTACCCATCCTCAGTCATCTGTTGTCAAAATTTTAACGTCCGGACAATTCCTTGTGTCATTCTCAAAGATAGAAAGCTCTCGACTGATTTTGAGTTTTTCTTGCGTCTCAAAAGCTGAATCATAGCAGGTGAGAATCTGAACAGTCATGTGATAAAAGGACAAAAAGTACCAGTATTTCGCAGTCTCACTTCCATCAAATTCGTAGGTATATAGGCAGTGTGTTGGATTATTTCATACAACTGTGTTCGTGAGAGTCCTTGCAGTGGAATATTTAGGCAGATGTTGAAGACTTCATTTTCCGTGCAGCCAAAACTGACAGCGAGCTTTGACCTGAGTCAGTTAGATGCCGATAACTAGAGCTTTAGTCAGAGATGAAAGCGAGCACTCCTTAATTCAGTCAGGCACATGTTGAACCAGGTAGACTCTGAATACTTCTCCCCGTAAAGTCAAGCAGAAGTCGATGGTTGCAATTCCAGCAAGGTTATTACTTAAGGCAGAACCAGGCAGAAGATGATGACATCAACTCCCGCATATGTGAGCCAAGAACGCTCATCAAGAGTCAAAAAGAAGTCGACGACTCCGGCTTCTTCCTTGCAGGCAGAACCGGGCAGAATATGATGACTCCAACTCCCATATAACAGCGACTACTGCTCCTCAGAATCAACTATAAATCGATGACTCCCAACTCCAGCCAAAGCTGTTCCTTTAGGCAAAACCAGACAGAAGATGACATGATTTCCTGCATAAGGACTACTGCTCCTTAGATCCAAGCAGAAGGCGCAGCACCAGCCAGAATATAACTCGTCTCGTCGTCGGCAGTCCCAGGCGGAACAGTAGCCGGCTTCGCAGTCTACTCGAGGTCTCGGTTGGTCCTGGTGGCGCGACGGGGGCGGGTGGCGCGGGGCGGGCGGACGCGGAGGCGGGCGCGGGCGCGGGCGCGGAGGCTGCGGGCGCAAGTCACGCGCGGTCAGCGGCGCAGCAACGCGGGAAGGTCCGCGAACGCGCACGCGCCGAGCCCCGCGCGCGACATGCGCCGCAGCAGCTCGCGGGAGTGCGACACGCACGCCTCTACAGGCGATATCCACTGCATGCCCTGAGACTCTGCAAAGTTAGGTTAGGGTTTGTTAGTGAAGTTAACTCTAATCGTAGCCCTAGTGACGTCTTGATTGCAGTACTGTAGCGATGGTGTATCGCGGGGTAGCCTCTCGCAGCCAAGCAATGCCAATTGCGCTTTTACAGTACCGATCCTGAGTCGGAATTAATTTCAACAGGTTATAGTCGCCGTCTCATAGTATTCAAAACATTCTTAGCATTAACATCGGCACCTTTTCAAATTAAGCACTCGCTAATAAATTAAAAATTATTCATTGCACTCATGTTGTTACATTTTAGTCTGATGCTTAAGTAGTAGAGGTTATTCTGAAAACCTTAAAAATTTAAATAAGGTCCATATTACATTACATTTAATTAAATTTTCGCCATTTAGCAACTGTAAAATATACCAAGTTGTAATAGATGGCTAGCAGTTTACAAGAAACAACAAAATTCACCATAGCATTCACCTGTTAAATTCAATACTGGTCTAAGTAGAAATTCCCTCAGACCAGACTATCCTACAAATCTGTATTTGCCCCCTTTCCTGATAGAAAAAAGGTCGACTTAACAATAAAATCAGTTGTCAGCTCCAGCTGCCATCCCACGAGACTGTCCCACGGGTTGCTGTACACAAACTGAACGTAACAATAGAAGCAGTCGTACCCAGTATGGCAGAGTTGAGCGCCTCGCAGACCGCCTCGCGACGGATCGGCTCCAGCTGCCAGCCCACGGGACTGTCCCACGGGTTGCTGTACACAAACTGAACGTAACAATAGAAGCAGTCGTACCCAGTATGGCAGAGTTGAGCGCCTCGCAGACCGCCTCGCGACGGATCGGCTCCAGCTGCCAGCCCACGGGACTGTCCCACGGGTTGCTGTACACAAACTGAACGTAACAATAGAAGAAGTCGTACCCAGTATGGCAGAGTTGAGCGCCTCGCAGACCGCCTCGCGACGGATCGGCTCCAGCTGCCAGCCCACGGGACTGTCCCACGGGTTGCTGTACACAAACTGAACGTAACAATAGAAGAAGTCGTACCCAGTATGGCAGAGTTGAGCGCCTCGCAGACCGCCTCGCGACGGATCGGCTCCAGCTGCCAGCCCACGGGACTGTCCCACGGGTTGCTGTACACAAACTGAACGTAACAATAGAAGAAGTCGTACCCAGTATGGCAGAGTTGAGCGCCTCGCAGACCGCCTCGCGACGGATCGGCTCCAGCTGCCAGCCCACGGGACTGTCCCACGGGTTGCTGTATGCTAACAAACTGAACGCGTCCTGTAACACAACCATTTATAAATCAACCTCACATACAGAATATATTTTTTAGTCAATCAAGAAGACATTTGAGTCACACGTTCGTTCATTTCATTTATTCATTAAAAATTAACGTTATATTGGAGCCACGTTGCCAGTTTTGCCGTAGTAGTGTTCGCGCAGTTCAGGTTTTTGCTTGCCACGACGCTGCATAAGCTCTTCTCAGCTATGTTTTTGCTATAAAACAATCCTTACGATTGGATAGATACTCCCACATCCTAATTTATACTGGCGGAAATGCAGTGCTGACGCACAACCAAGAGTCCATTAATTCTTAAATAAAAAAAATAACAAAAACACAAACATTGATTTCTCAATTAGGTAAGTATAGGTATGCACAGTACGCCCAGTCAAGTAGGAACTGGACTTTTTTTTGGAACAGCAGAATTTTCTTTCACGATCTCTTTTTCCCTCACCGGCCCCATGTACCTGCCGGTTATAGCCCCTGCATCCGATCGTATCGGTTTCCCGTTCCATCGGCTTCAGGAGGGTAAGGACGAGATTACATTTGTGTTTCGCGCTCACACTTATGCACTTAAAAATATCCTGCCTAACTGACTGCCTCTCTAATAAAGCTGTCGCTGTAGTCGGCTCTGATACTTCACATGATCTCTTCAGGAGTACAAAACGGTCTCTGCTCAATAAAGTGTGTAACTTACCTCAAGCATAGTCTTGTGAAAGGGGTCCTGCTGGCGTTTCTGGCTCATGGCGTACAGATCGCGGCCGAAGGCGAGCATTCGCTCCACGGACGCGCGAGCGCCGCACCCGCCGCATCCCGCCGACCCTTCTGACGTTACAAGGTTCTTTTTAGCAGTTATACTAATGTTTGGCTAAGTGTAGGGACACACCTGGACTGTACGAACGTACGGCGCCGGACGTTATGTTGAATACGCGTGCAATGCTTTTCCCTATACCGGCGGCACACCAGTACGCGCCATTTTTCCTAGTAGACGCGTATTCAACCGAAAGTACGGCGCGTACGTTCACCAGGAGTGTCGCTACACTGTCGAGGAATATTGGTCGTCAGAAAATGGACGTTAAAATACACTTTTTTAAATTGCAGTTTTGTCAACTAGTTAGTAGCAGTCTCCGTACGAAACTATTACTTCTGAATATTAATTAGGAACTGTTAAAGATTTCAGGTGTGATATCTGGGAATAAGACGTGATCGAAATTCCAACTGTTGTTATTTCGGAATTCGTATACAGGCTGTAACAAAACACCCTAGTAATATTTAATGAAGTGGTTTAGACCTTCAAATTCAGATATTTGTTTTTCCTACTCTTCCTAACTTCTTTGATTAAGTTCATTGCGGGTTCCAAGACAGATTAGAATCATCCTCCGGGCGCGCTGGACTTCATTGTCTAGTGTTGTGAATGATAGCCGCTGTTGATCCTGGTTTACAGGAGTTACAGCGGTGGGAATGTATGGTGGGCCCATGTCCGACAAAAAGACCATCAAACTGTACAAAAGATTTTTTTTTAAATCTGCTGTCATATGCATGGTATCACAGTTTTTGGTGAAAAAGCTGATTTTTTTTTTTTTCTTGATGTTTGCTCCGTAGTGAAAGTTGTTTTGTTTGATGGTGTAACTAAACCACCACTCTTTAAATATTAGTCTGGTATTTTGTTACACTCTGTAGAGGGCGTGAAAACTTCGATAACGCGATATCGTGATTCGAGTTCACGTGATTTGATTGGTTGACATTTGGGGTCACTCGCGCCTCATGTGTAAACATCCCACTTTGGTGATACGTAGACTATAAAAGAGCACGAACTTTAGATGCATCACATGTGATACACATGGACAGAGAGCGTACTAATGTCAAATTTTAGCGGCCATTTTGTGACGACACATTTCCATTGTCTAAAGCTAGAGTTTGGGTGTAAGGATTGTCAAAAATATCAATTTTCGTTCCTTATAAGATTAATTCCTTGGCACGCATAATATAGTTATGCTACATCGTTTTCGAATTGCCTATATAGAAGTCCCAATCCAGATCTATAGGGTCTTTCTTAATATGCTGACGGTTTTTTACAAATGTTCAGACCATCAGACTGAACAATTTTCTCTATTGTATCAAAATAGAAATCGTGATAAAAAAATCAGCTGTGCTTAGATTTGAGTCGAGAAGGTTTGCATTTTGTATGGGACAGCATATTTTTTTTCGCGATTCCAATGTAAGTTAGAGAAAGTGTTCAGTTTAATTGTCTGATCATCCTCTGAAAAAACCGTCAAGATAATAAGAAAGACTACATAAACCTGAAAAAATTTAATAAAAAATTGTTTCTTTTTTTTTTTCTTTTGTTATCATCGGTGATCAGATTTTTGAGCATATCCACGATCTTTACACACAATAAAAGACCAGTAACATCATTCAGGTCATAAAGATGATGAAAATACATTTACGAGAAGATGTAACAAGAAAAAGAATTGTAAAGAAAAACATCTGAAATGACGTCACTGGATAAAACTTTTTCGTACCAGAATCCCATTTCATTCTTAGACATTCTACACTCCAATCTGGGGTCACACAAGGTGCCACATAAACAACAATGTGATGTTTAGTTAAAAACCAATCCGCTGTTTGGAACCTCCAACGTTCATGCACACCCCGTGTTTAATTTGAATACATATACTTCAGAATATGTAAATATAATACCATATACAACACTATGTATAAGAAGCTAACACATGCATAGCTAAAGTCCCATAACCATCCCATAATTACATGCTTTACTTTTAAATACGGTTTAAACATGCTTCTTTCTGATATTATCTGGTCGGACAATACAACGAAGATCAGGCGTATAGCTCACAGAATGAAAAGTCAGGACGCGGTCGAGGTGCGGGCGTTCAAAAGTCGCGCCTGTATGATTTCATTTCCATTCTAATTTAAACTTGTGGCGTCTAGATTGGTGTTGAGATGTCTGACATTTTAAGGTTATAAATATTTTGTGACTTTTGGTAGTTTTTTCAAAAAAATACTTTACCTCGAGCTTTGTTTTAGGTCGGAGTCGGCCACAGACGCGACGACTTGCGACTACCCAATAACAGACCTCTAACGCGACTCCTATTATTCCCATAGAATCCAATGTGCCAACTCTCACTGACATAGTCCACCATTTTGTAATGTTGTTGCACACGGTGAGGCCGGGATGAATGAAAGAAGGTTAATCGCGCCTCGAGGCCGCCTCGACCACAACTCAACCGCGTCTCGACTTACCAGTGAGTGTGCCTTATTGCATGCGTAAAGGGAAATATTTTACGGAGTGATTTGTTTTGTCATATAAAATTCGGTTTCACTCTGTCACACTGTCGGATTTAGCAATGTTAAGGTCATAGCTATGTTGTTAAAATAAACAACCAGCTGCATCATAACTATAATCTATTGCAAACTATTATATTTTTATATTTTTAGTGAGTTTCTATTTTTTCGAAAATTTCAACCATCATTGTTACACAATGAATTTTGTGATAATAAATTCGCAACGATCAGAATTATTTAAACCTCAGCATTTTGGGGGTAAAATGTCAGTTTTTCCAGGTCATCTTTAGAAAGCCATAAAATAAAAACAATACTACAACTAAATATTGAATATAACTATAATAAACACAATACTTACGACGGATCATCGCAAACTCAGGGAGAAATGAAAATAAAAAGTAATACTTACTGCTCGTACCTTCGGATGAGAGTGGGATGAAGTACTAAGGTTATGCTAAGGTGTCTCGCAGATAGTTATGAATTGGATAGGTTTGGGAACATTGTAAAAGATGTGGAGGTAAATAATTATTCTCAGATACTACAGCTGTAGAAGAGTATTTAACGACGTGCTTGATTAATAATGACGCAAAAAACGAATGAATGAATAATGACGCTGGAGATGAAAGAATGATGATGCAGGAGACGAATGAATGAATAATGACACAGGAGACGAATGAATGAATAATGATGATGGAGACGAATGAATGAATAATAATTTAGGAGATGAATTAATTTAGGACACAGCAACAGTACCACTAGCTACACCAATTCGAGTGAATTGATGACACAGTGAATTAATTATTAGAAATCTCTTGGTCAAGACGACTGCTGAGTTGACAGTGAAAGAATAAACACTATGAATGAAATTATGACAACGTCATGCTAAAAGAAGTGGGGCGTTGTTTTCAAGAGGTAACCTTGATGGAATAATAAACGAATTAATTAAATTATGGCAGTTCAATACTACAAAAGACAACTGTAGTAGTGTAGGTGGATGACTTGGGTGACGCCAAGATGATGACAGGGAATGAATGAAATTTCTTTCTTTCTGAAGACATCATTAGTAAAGAAGGGCATTTATCGTCGATAAATGCTCGATTATAAATTACACGGGTGAAGTGGATAAATGCAACGTCAGTGACTCCAAGTTGAGCGAATTCCTGACAGTGAATGAATTAATGAAATGACACCTAACTGGGTGATGGCTCAATGAATGAAATTCTCTGCAATAAAACTGCTGTATAAGGAGGTGCTGTAGGTCACGCCAAGCTGAGTTGATGACAGGGAATTAATGAATTCTGAAAATTGATGTAGGTACAGTCACCAAGCTGAATACCTTGATGGATGGTACGAATGTATGAAAGTAACGACACGGTAGCGAGTATACCCACCCGAGTAGTAGTCGGGCATGAGCGCGGCGACGCTGCTGGTCACGCCCGGCATGCCCTTCACCAGCGGCAGCGGCGCCTCACCTATAACCACGCGCGCGTCACTCCCCGCTGCCCTCTCCCCATCCCCATCCCGACAGTACCCCAAGTACCGAGTATACTATCGCAGTGACACTATTGATTGGATGTAGACCGAAATGATATGGATCTGTCGGCCGTTCGAGGTTTAAAATTTAGATTTCTATAGTATAAAAACCTTAGGAAAGGTGCAAGACGATTCAACAGCTCGCTACACTCAACATTTTGAAATGCTGTTATTTTGGAATCTGTTTATGAAAGCCTAAAAGTGCTTTGAAAAAAGATGTAGGTGTTAGTCTTATTTTTTTTACAACGTTGACATTTCAATGTAAGTAAATATAAATCGGCTATAATAGTCACAGTATGAAAGTCGAAGTCGCAGTAATATGCACATTTTGTTTCTAGATTCTTTTAGGGCCAAATTTAGGCAAACTACAAACTGATTTCGAAAATCACTCATTTTGGAGCATGCAACTGTTACCAGCGATCTGTTTTCTCGTCTTACGCCTTTCAGAGACATTTCTCACAAGTGATTTTTGAGCATGGGCAATGTGGCAACTGCACAGCAACGACGTCGCAACAGCACCGCCGCGTCATCTCAAGCGAATCGCCGCGATTTTTACCCGACTGCACCAGAATTAGGATTATATTTTTACTGAGCGTTAGTGCCGCAATTCCACCGCGACATCGCCGCGATACTGATCTCAGAAATCTCGCGGTGATACCGCGGTGATGTCGTGCCATCAACGCCTACGCTCGCCTAAAATCGTTTGTGAGATACGGCTCCCCGGCAGTTAAGATACCCGAATTCCATTTCAAAAAAATGTACTCCCGAGCAGTCGACAGATCCACTACATAAATATACGTTGCCAAGAAGTTCAGTATAACCCAAAGGCCTGAGGAAAGAGAGAGATACAAACAGTAAAGAGGGCGGGCCCTGCCCCATTTACTTAGTACCTCCCACCATTTCCCTTACACCTAAGGGTCCCTGACACTCTCGGTCACTGCGACAGCTACAATTGGCACTTAAACCCACGGTGCAGAACATGCGTTAGGAAGACCGGAGACTGACAAAGTGACCTGATACCACAGTCACTGCGTAAAACCAAATCTAAACGAGGATTATTTTAAAATGGCAGACAAGATTACTGTTCGTGAAACGAAAGTCCCTGCGACTGATTTGTGAACTCATAAATCGTGACGTTTTAATTGACAGCTAACAGTAATTCAAATTTGTATTTTGGATATTTTCTTTTGTTTAAAACAAATGTGTGTTGTAGAGTTCCTGGCCGCGTCTTCTCGATAACGGAACCCCATCCTACGCGGTGGTAGAGTCGGAAAAATTACATCAGAAAGCTAACTGTGAGATAATATTTGAAATAATAAGACGCAGCAGTGAACAATACGCCTAAGTGCCACTTTAAAAACGTCCTAGCATAGCACACGACGTGCGTCAAGGCTCTGTCGCACCTTTTATCTTGCCTGATGTAAGCATGAGAGCTAAGACGCGGTATCGAATGTCGCGCCGCCATAGAAGGCTATCTGGTATCTTTACTCGCGATGTCACAGCTTTCGTTGTGAATGACGATTGTTGATATCTACGTATACTTATATAACATCATTTTATTTCGTCAAGTAGCTATATTTTGGAGTCAGTCGCTTAATCATTCGCATCATCCGTTCCTTAAGGACCTAGATTTATCCCCGTGGATTGTAAGTCAGCGAAATAAGAAAGATATTAGAGTGTAAATTATCATTTAAGTTCTATTTTACTTTAATACCGTTAACGGATAAAAATACTGACCCTAATGTGAATCCACAAGGACAAAATGGGTCTTCTGGTATCTCCTACATTCATTCACTCTCATTCACAACTCACTCAAACCCCAGTTCATTCATTCCCAAATCACTCAAACCCCAGTTCATTCATTCACAACTCACTCAAACCCCATTTCATTCATTCGCTACTCACATTAAAACCCAGTTCTTTCATTCACAAATCACTCAAACCCCAGTTCATTCATTCCCTCATAATTTATCCACTCCGAATAAAGCTACAATAACTTAGTATTTGTTTATATAAAAATGTAGATACCAACAAACGTTGACGCAGTCTCCGGTCTGCTAGAGATGAAATTAGCCAAAGAAACTCAAAATATAATACGCAAGAATGTGCGGATGTGTGAATGCAACTAGTGGCGTGCTATGATAAAGAAGCAAGGTTCAAATTATAACTAACGACTCATGCTAGTTGTGTCCCGATTGCATGATTATTTTGTATTTATTTCTAATAGAAGACGTATATTTTTTGCCAACACATTACTCATTAAAAAAATTCCAAATCATCAAAAATAAAAAAACTTTCTATCACTACTATTTTTTTGACATTAAGATTTAAGAAAAAACCACTAAACACCATCTCCAGCAAAAAAAATTAAAAACTTTCTTTATCTTTTTTCTTACTTTAAAAACATTTTTGAAGATTTTTGATAATATTCGCAAATACCTCGATACTTTCTCTGTTAAATAAAAACAATATCAAGCAACCTTTTTTACTTTGTTATTTATCTGGGGGCTTTTTAGCCTTGGGGCGAATGCCCATTGATTGCATATTTCGTTATCTGGTTTTAACTTGCAATCGGGACTTTTTCATTGCAGTGAAATTACTAAACACCAATTAGTTGATATCATTCGAAGCTTTCTTACATTTAAATCACGGATACTCAAAAAGAAGGAAGTGTACGGACAGAGAGAGTCAAAACTGTTAATACATTTACTATTGATTATCTTTTAGTGACATGTAGCACCACCGAATAGATATCCAACCAGAAAAACACCTTCATTCAAACTCGCGGCCGGTACACACCTATATGCGCAGCATGTAGCATGTACGTGAGCGTTCACGTACGAGAATGAGCGGCAGTTTGGTAGAAACATCGCTGTTCATGTAGGGGTGTACTGGCCGCCGCGAGCTTGTATGAAGCTGTTTTTCTGTTTGGATATATATTCTGTGTCCGCACTCCGCAGTCTGAAGATTGCGGGACAGCAAACCGCTTTCCCGCTTCCGCCGTTTCCCGCTCTAGCGAATGATGTTTCAAAGCGACAGAAAGGGACGGAAGTACGCAGCGTACGCGCAAGTTAGTCCAATCCTTACAGGATGGTTTTGGAGCAACGAACGTAACTATTTGACACACTCGGTCCGCACATTTTCGCTCCTCTCTGTTATTATACTCCGTGGTTAAAATTACTAGTCCCTGGAATTTGTGATCTTTGACGTTTAAAATTTACAAGCAATTTTAATCCTTCCGAATCCATATCGTAGGGTTTTGTATCGAATTTAAGATAAAAATACATGGTATTTTATATAAATTGCATTCATAACACCTCGCACTAGAGATTGATTTTGCTTGCTAACTATAGACGTCAAATTATTAAAGGGCAGATACTTTATCGAAGTTTGCGTCAGTTTTGTTAATAGTCAAATGATTTCTACCTATCCGATGACAACGCAAATACTGCTGCGTTTTAATTTAGCTGTTATACCCTTGTATTAGGGTTCTAATTAATCGGGATGTGATGGTTATTTTAGGTCCCGTGACATACATAAAGCCAATCAACTATCACAATACAAACTTATGGAAGTTCCATGCAAAACTAAAAAGCGACGGGCAAATAATTATATAATAATGTCAAATGATAATAAAAATAATAAATAAGAAACGTAAATTTCCAAAAATATTACATGAATGATATGATGTGCAAATAATATATAACATTAAAATTAATAAACAATTAGGTACATAAAATTAATACATCGATTGAACACAAATAATGTTCATTTACGAGTACTTAAATAAATTTTAAATTTTTATGTAATTGCCAATTGAATAAAAAGATATGTACATACCATTATTTACTATAAAGTAAATCATAGTTTACTTGTTAATAAATATAAGACTTTACACACATAGTAATAAGATGCATTACTGCATCGATATATAATCCGGGCCCCAATCGTATACATCGGTTCAGATGGCTTATTTTCGTCATTGTTTTGTGAAAGTCGTATTTCAACTCTTCACAGGTATAGTTGTACAAAATTCAACTCTACCTTTAATCAGTTAGATACCATTTTCGATCACTTATGTCGACCTGACGTCATATGAATTGACTAGTTGACTTACACTGGAGTGTTTTGTTTTTGGTCTCGCTATTAGATCTAGTGTCTTGATTTGACTGTATAAGCACATCGTTGGTAGACTACATACGGTAACACTATAATTGACAACATTACATTTTATTAACCACCTGTTTTTAATAAAAAAATATAAAACAAGGTTAAAAAATAAAAGATACCTATTTTTCCGATTTTATTTTTGACCGATATTTCTATTTTTAATTTACTTTTGAATTTCCTGAAAGACAAAGGATTTATGGCTAAGATACCTTGGCCGCAATAACATTAAAAATAAAAACTGTCAAATACAATAGAAAAGCAATTTTTTTTTTAGAAAATTCAAGCAGGCAATGGAATAAAATCTCATTCAACCTCTATTATATTTTTCAGTATTTTTCAAATAGCTCGAGAAATTATGGATAGAAAAATCTGATAATTTTGATATAAGCTTTGAATCACATAATCTCCAAATGGTTTTCTTATTTTGGTGCCTTTCTTAAAATGAAATGTTGTCAATTGTTTCGCATTTATCAATGTGAATAGTAAGTGCCATATAAATCTGCATAAAAAGTTGTGGCCTACTCTTTACCATGTTCTTCTTTGATCGGAAACGAGTATCGTTTTAATGTATGCGTCACTTAACTATCTTTATAAAGTATCGTGGTAAAAGGACTCTTTTGTAAACATTATTTCTTTTATTTTTGAATGTTTTCTTGTTTATATTCTTTGAACACATCGGAAAACATCGTGGGGAAACCCACATGCTTCAATTTCGAAGCATGTATTGTACCCACTGTCCATTATAAGTGGCGACGGGCTCACCCCCCGTCACACTGGACAGAGTTTCGGTATTACTGGTGAAACGTGGATGTTCTGAGGTTCAGAATATCTCTGACTACCCCCTCGGGGAATATAGTCGTGAGCATATGCTGTATGCTTATTTTCTTTTTCAGTTGTAAATAAGTTCCTTTGGAAGAAAAACATAACATGTTGCTCTTTTTAAAGTTCACACTTACCCTCAGTTGCAGAAACGCTCATTAAAGTGAATCCTCCATTAAATCACCATCATCATCATCATCATCATCATCATCATCATCTCCATCATTTTTATATCTCTGAGTACCCCCTCGGGGAATATAGTCGTGAGCATATGCTAATGCTATGCCTCCATTAAATCTCTTGCTTTCACTTTGGTCTTGTTAACGTAGTAAAAGCTAGCAAGAGATTTAATGGAGGTTTAACTTTAATGAACGTTTCTGCAACTGACTGTCAGTAATATGTTGGTCCTTCGTGCTTGATTTTTTGGGAAAATGTTATGAATTCTTTTATAAATAAAATGTTTGCCTCTTCCTAAATATTTTTTAACTATCTATAAAAGGAGGAGGTTTTAGAGAAGGGATAGTTTGTGGACTAATAAGGACTCCATGTGCTAAGCGTCTCATGGTGTCCTTTAAAATTTACCATTCAAAGTGGGAATGCCTTGCAAACGATAGGGAGGAGTGGAGGAAGGTAATAGCTGACAGTCGAACAGCTCACGATGAAGTGTGGTTCGAATCTCTGGCCGTAAAGCGAGCAAAAAGGCACATGGACGAACAGGCTCCTGCACCAACCGAAACACAGCACAAATGTCGTAAATGCGGCAGGCATTGCCGCTCCCGAATTGGCTTTCACAGCCATGAACATAGGTGTCTTTACCGAACAGATTCTTTTTGAAACATCTGGTTAGAAGAAATAAGGCCCACGATGAACAACAGTGACACAAAAATCGCATATATTTACTAATAAAAAAAGTCTAGTAGGTAAGTCTAGGTAAACTTTTACGCAGATTTGTATAGCACTCACAATTATAACATAAGAATAACTAATACACTATAGAGGTGAACATTCGTGCGCCGTTAGCACAGAATAGAATAGAATACAGTAGAATACTAGATACAGTAATTCGCCTCCCTCACTAACTTCAGATACCGCACCTCACCCCGCACTTCTAGGGTGCCTATAGGAGACCTGAGCAAGAAGCATAGACAGCAGTCACGCGTGTGTAAGCGAGACGACGCGTGTGTCGACGCAATCTGGTTTCTTAAAGTATCGTCCGATCGTTGCATGGAATGCCAGGGGTTTGTCTAGTAATTGGCCAGAAAGCTATACAGGAATCTGAAAATCTTTTCGTCTATATAATAATATGCTGTATGTCCTTCTTAATATGCTGACACTTATTTAAGTGGATGATCAGGCCGTAAAACTGAACAACTTTATGGCACCAACATAAAAACCGCGAAAAAAAAAACTGCTGTCCCATACAAAAGTGCAATTCTACTCGAGCCAAATGTATGGGACAGCTGATTTTTTTTTCGAGATTTCGATGTTGGTCCCATAGAGAAAGTTGTTCAGTTTGATGGTCTGAACATCCTCTTAAAAAACTGTCAGCATATTAAGTTAGACCCTGTAAAAACGAATATTGTCTCCAAAGGTCAATTCATTCAAAGTAACAAAACGTCTTTCACATTGTAACCTAAATAAATAATCCTATTTGTGAATTAACTTTATCCCTAAAATTTGGGAATCGAGAAAAACACTGAACACTATGGATCGATTGAGGACCCTGTATGGAATGTATCCTGTTATCTTTGGTCTAGCGTTTCTTTGACTATTTATATGTGGACTGGTTACGCGTGTAATTCTACTAACAAACATTTCTGACACTTTTTGCGGGGGGCGAGGTACGAGTAACATGAAATCCGCAACTTTGTATTTTATTCCCCATAACTTTAGATTCTAATTTTGAATGTCAAAAATCATGAAAAGTAGTCTCGTGTGAACCCCAAACGTTCTAAGTTCGAAGTTATTATTTCGCAATTATAGGCTATCTCGTTTAGTGATAAGGTAAAATTGAATGTAAATGCACAAGATCAATTGTGCTTATACCGTGGCAGAGGGGAAATGCTACCGCAAGGATAGTCGTTATAATAATTAGTCAAAGAGCGTTTCACTTCTAGATAGTGTATTAGTAATTCTTAGAGTAGCACAACAGGTTGTGGCGGGTATGGTAGTGGGTATGGTAGGGGTACGTACCGAGATGAGCGCCGTTGGGGCGCTTGTGGTCGCAGGCGGGGTCGGCGGGGGAGGGGGCGACGGCGGGGGTGGGGGCGGCGTCGGGGGCGCGCGCGGCGCCGCACGCCTCGTGCGCCCCCATCTCCACGTCCGTGTCCACCGACGAGTCCGGCGGAGACTCCGTCACGCCTGCCGTTACATAAAGCGTTCTTATTAAGAGGATATGTGAAAAAAATAGGATTCTTCAAAGCATCATATATCATGAAGTACTAACAGTAGGAGTATGATTTGCGGATATGTGTAAATTGAACATATAATTGAAGTTTTGATTAGAGCCAAAACACGATTAAGAGACATTTTCTCGATAGAAAAATAAGCCAAAGTAGCCTCCGTCTTTATCGATAAACGCTTGGAACTGCTAAACGGTGAATAATAGAAACACGAGACGTGATTTAAAAAAAGATATTGATATTTTATAAAGTTTGATTAGAGCAGAAATGAACTTACATAAATAGTACAGTCACAATTAAATAAAGTTTGTTTTACGCTTGCGTCGTTTCAGGCGCGCGCGCCGCCCCATCTCTTTCTCTCGCATCAGGCAGTAGTATAAGCTATCACACGCCCATTTCGCTTCAATTATTTTTCGACATAGGCCCTTAAGAGAATATTTTCTATGAGAAACGCGATTGCCCAGCCTGCCGAAAAGTGCGTGCGTGTGCCGTAGTTTCGATTAAAAAGAATTAACAAAAGTACTTTCTATAGATATTTTTTATGATTTCACTAGATAAACTAATGGTGAATATGTTAGTATGAATACCAAAAATCGGAAACTATAGTAAGTTCTTCTAAAACGAGAAAAATGTTTAATTAAAATACATGAAAATACGTCATCTTTGTAATGATTTTCTATCGAGTGAAGAAATTCCAATCGTGTATTCCAAGAATACTGAGTTATGACTTTGGTTTCGGTAAATTGCATAAATCTAGTTGAAAAATGAAAAATAAAAGCTGCCTCCAAGGCATTTCGTCCTAATATTGCACCTTAACATACAGGAGTGTACATACCGTTGGTATGTTTGGCTCCCTCTCCGTTGCTCGAGGTATGGGACGTGTGCGAGATGACGGAGGTCGCCACTCCGTTACTGGCACCTGCCTCCGTGCACACCTGCAATGTTCAAATTACATATATTAACACTTCAGTTCCACAACACTGCAAATCGACCTGAACCAAATCTGCAGATTTTTTTTCGCGGTTTCCATATTGGTCCCATAGGGAAAATTGTTCAGTTTAATGGTCTGATCAATTCCTTAACAAAAACCGTCAGCATATTAAATGGGTCTACCTAACAACACAGCTATATAGTTAAGACCTCAATTTAATTCCTGGCATTTTCCGTATCTGGAATATTGCATGTCTGTCATTTTGCGTTCCTAACATTTTGCGTTCCTAACATTTTGCGTTCCTGACATTTTGCGTTCCTGACATTTTGCGTTCCTGACATTTTGCGTTCCTGGCTTTTTGTGTATATGGCATTTTGCGTTTCTGGCATTTTGCGTGTCAGGCATTTACAGAAAAAAATTATGGAACTGACATTTTGCGTATCTGGCATTTTGAGTTTCTGTCATTATGCGTGCAAACCATGTAGAGTTACAGGGTTTCTATGTCTAGCCAAGTATATTAACACTTTGCAAAGCAATAAATGTATGAATTTGAGTAGTATACTACTGCAGTATGATATGATACAGTACCTCGGAGTCAGAGCCGTTGACCATCTCGACGAACTGGCGCACCTTCAGCAGGAACAGCAGGTCCGCGTCGCGCTCCAGCAGCCCGGTGACTATAGGTAGACAACATGATACTACTGCAGTATGATATGATACAGTACCTCGGAGTCAGAGCCGTTGACCATCTCGACGAACTGGCGCACCTTCAGCAGGAACAGCAGGTCCGCGTCGCGCTCCAGCAGCCCGGTGACTATAGGTAGACAACATGATACTACTGCAGTATGATATGATACAGTACCTCGGAGTCAGAGCCGTTGACCATCTCGACGAACTGGCGCACCTTCAGCAGGAACAGCAGGTCCGCGTCGCGCTCCAGCAGCCCGGTGACTATAGGTAGACAACATGATACTACTGCAGTATGATATGATACAGTACCTCGGAGTCAGAGCCGTTGACCATCTCGACGAACTGGCGCACCTTCAGCAGGAACAGCAGGTCCGCGTCGCGCTCCAGCAGCCCGGTGACTATAGGTAGACAACATGATACTACTGCAGTATGATATGATACAGTACCTCGGAGTCAGAGCCGTTGACCATCTCGACGAACTGGCGCACCTTCAGCAGGAACAGCAGGTCCGCGTCGCGCTCCAGCAGCCCGGTGACTATAGGTAGACAACATGATACTACTGCAGTATGATATGATACAGTACCTCGGAGTCAGAGCCGTTGACCATCTCGACGAACTGGCGCACCTTCAGCAGGAACAGCAGGTCCGCGTCGCGCTCCAGCAGCCCGGGGTACATGCGCCGCGTCAGCTCTATCGCGTCCCCGATGCGACCCGACAACACCAGCTTAGATACTCCTGAGGAACAAACCACGGTATCACACGTTTAATCATCGTCTTCCGTAACTCCACAAATTTCCATCACCATGGTCCTAATTTTTTTGGCATGAAGAGAGAAGTGGTCGCGATAGGCCCGGGGCCTTCCTGCGGCATCTCTCGCAACACCTCTGTACTCCATTTCAAATAGCAACGAAATTGAAACCTATTTTGAATTACAGAAACAGAGATTTTAAACACTTCCTCTCATTTATTCTTAGAACAGCTTTATTAACGTCCGAGATATGTCGGATAAATGATATTTGCTAATCAAAATTGGTCAGAAACCTATATATGAATCGGAATTTTTTTATTGTCCTTATTTGAAATGAAGTATAGATGTGTCGCAGCGACTTAAGATTCTCGTAGATTCAACACCTTGCAGATTCTACTGTGAAGCAGAGGAAACGCCCATACACCTCCTCTGCGAATGCGAAGTGCTCATTCACAGCAGAATTCGTCATCGTTTCGTTGTACGTGATAACAGCTATAGACATTAGGATCCTCCCCTCCAAAAGCATAACACGGTTCATGAAGTCCGTGTGCCTAGAAAATGACCACTAGATTTGTCCAGGTCGCGGTAGCTATTGATCATTGACCAAGACCTTACAACCAAAGACCAGACCACTTTCCTCCGCAAAATAGACCAGTAATTAGATTTAATAAAATGTATACGTACTCTGTCGGTTCTTGATGGAGGCGATGTCCTCGTGTATGGGCTGCGAGGTGGCGCGCGCGAAGGCCTGCGCCGTGCCGCAGTACCCGTGGTGCACCAGGTACGTCGACACCATCCTGCAAGCCAGATACGAACGTATTACTTACCACATTACGTATCTATTCATCTGGCATTCAAACGAGAAACAAATCCCTTATTACTCAAGCCGTTATAATATGGATTCGAATAGCAACCCAGACGGCTGACGATAGAAGCGACAAATGTCATAGCTCACTTACGCATGCCACACACGTCCGCGGAATTCGGTATGTCAAGAGTCTTAGTTTAAATGATGCCAACTACTTCAATTTCACATAATATAGTTAGAGAAACTGCACCGCGCATGACAATCGTCAATGTTTTTCATTTTCATATTTTTATTTGAGTCGTTCACGTAGAGGGAGAAGAGAAAGACAGTACAGTACAGCCCGTACGTGTTTTGTCCTATTCACTCAAAATATCACCGTCTTTCCCTAAAAACTAATCACCGTTGAACATTATATTACCTCCTTACTGACGCTCCCTCTTATTAGCCCCCGCGTCAGATTTGGCAGTGGGGTGTTAGGGATCAGTATGAGCACAGAAAAGAAAACCAGTAGAAATAGCATGAGAACTATTTGGTTCGAAAATTAGTGTAACAAAAATAACTAAAACGGAAAATGAAGGAAATGATAAGCGGCTGTAACCTCTGTAAATCAGGATCATCATCGCTCCACTCGAACAGCACAATGCAACATTTACCTATGCAACACCTGCTGCCACTGTCCCTGCTCGGTGGGCAGCGGGAACTCGTCGATGGCGAGCCTCGTGCGCGCGCGCAGCTCCCGCAGCATGTCCTCTATGTCGAACACGAACGGCGCCTGACCGAAGTTCGCGTCCACAACCTCCCCGGGCGTCTGCAGGCCCACCGTCGGGTACAGGTTGGGCTGCAAGTTTACAGACACATTGTATCTGTCAGAGTTTTTTCAGACCGCCTTACGGCCTCTGACGTGGTTTTTATGTAACGACTACTACCACCAGAGATAGTAGCCGGGACCAACGGCTTAACGTGCCATCCGAGGCACGGAATCATCTTCCTTTTCAGACAATCAGGTGATTCAGCCTGCAATGTCTTAGGACACCAACTGGGGGAAAACGCACAAAGCGACATATCACTAGGGTGTTCTGATTAGCAAATATAATTTATTTATCAGAAAGATATACTATCCGACTTATCTTGGACGTTACCAAAGCTGTCCTAAGAAAAAGTGACATTAAAGTCTGTTTTAGTGTTTCAAATCTCCGTTTCTGTAATTCAAAATAGTGTTAAAATATCGTTTCTATTTGGAATGGAATATAGATGCGAATAGAAACATCCATGCCAAATTTTAAGTTTCATGTTGATTTGCTTTGCATACATTGAAGCCAATTTGATACAGCTTTTGGGGGAGAAAGAACAAATTTCTACCATAGCGTACACTGCAATCGATTTGAAAATTCCCTTCACCCCCGTCGCACATAGCCAATAGGCGTTCCCATACTACTCGTAAGCATCTACCAACAATCTTGAGGTGCAATTTTTTTTAAATTTCATACTTCCTTAATCGTATACGAAAGTGATAAACTCTATGGAACCTAGGCATTATTTCTAAACTAATACAGATGTGTGATATGCAAAAATAGCACATGATATTTACTGTTACAGATATTGGATCATTAAGCTGACCACAGACTTCATGATCGAATATCTGTAAAGATCTAATATCCCTAAGACTGTCAACAATGCGTAGCCAGTCTGATTGAGTGTCAGATTGCAAAGATCATGACCATCATCAGCCTATCATCGTGCACTGCTGAACATAGGCCTCTCCCAAAGCGCGCAACAAAACTCTATCCTCGGCCTTCCTCATCCAGTCGCTCTCCGCTACCTTTTTTAGGTCGGAGGTAATCCAGTTCGTGGTCTCCACTCTAGAACTCTGACACCCCATCGGTTGTCAGTTCTTCGGCAGATATGACCAGCCCATTGCCACTTCAGCTTGCTAATATTCTGATCTATGTCAACCACTTCAGATCTCTGACGTATCACCTCATTCCTGATGTGATCTCTCAGAGAAACACCGAGCATAGCTCTCTTCACATCAGTGTGCAGTGACAGGATAGCTTCCTAATTCCTATCATTGTACAATCTCATATTCCTCCTCGCTTTGTACGGCAGGACAGTTGTGAAAAATGACGGTCACAAAACCACGTTCCACTCCGAGCGCTATAAATTTGAAACATATTACTATCCCTATGATTGAAACTGTGATTTCATGATCAGTAGGATCGCAAACGGCGTTCTACTAAGAGCATTTTTGAGGGAGCGTTGGAGAGGCTGATGATGACCACATTATTAAAAGTGAAACTATTTTAAGCACAAAAGAGCAATAGCCTTCAAAACTTACCGGCAGCCCCCTAAAAGCGATACCAAGATGGTGTCCATTCTTAGTATAGAAGCAGGTATTGTCGACGAGGTTGACGCCGCAGCCGATGACGTCACCCGTGGTGAAGGTCGGTCCGTAAGGCTGCCCAGTGCCCGACGAGCAGAACGAGTGCCCATCGTCGCCGTGGTACCCGTACGAGTGTTTGTCCCAACCTGGAGAATATTACGTTAGTAATGCGCGCTCGTAGGTTCACTCATAAACTACAGCCTTTGACTATTTATATGTGGACTGGTTACGCGTGTAATTCTACTAACAAACATTTCTGCCACTTTTTGCGGGGGGCGAGGTAACATGAAATCCGCAACTTTGGATTTTATTCCCCATAACTTTAGATTCTAATTTTGAATGTTAAAAATCATGAAAAGTAGTCTCGTGTGAAACCCAAACGTTCTAAGTTCGAAGTTATTATTTCGCAATTATAGGCTGTCTCGTTTAGTGATAAGGTGTAAAATTGAATGTAAATCCACAAGATCAATTGTGCTTATACCGTGGCAGAGGGGAAATGCTACCGCAGGCTAGTCCTTATAATAATTAGTCAAAGACTACAGCTCTAGATCAAAGGTATATTTTGCAGGGGTTTCCTGGGCAAAAGGCCAGCAATCAAAGGTAGTAAAATAATTTTAAAAAGGCAGCTACTTTTATAGGGTTTTTATGGGCAAGAGGCCAGCAATCAAAGGTGGTAAAAGAATTCAAAAAAAGGTGGTTGATAGATCCAATTGCTTCTGACAGACAAAGCGTATATAGGTATACAAATATGGTGAGGACTTATGTAGGCCATCACTTTTATAGGGTTTTTGTGGAAGAAAGGCCAGGCACCAAAGTTGGTAAAAGAATTTAAAAAGGTGGCTGACAAGGTCTGACTGTTTTAACCATAATCCGTGATAGTATGAATAAGATTGTGAGTATGTATGTGACCAGCCAATTTTTGTCCATCATGAAATTCTAAATAAAATTGGCATAGACCATATAACTAGGGACTAACCTCACGTTAGCATTCCCCTCTGCCAAGTTACACGATCAATTGATCATGTGCAGTATTACATACAATTTTATACCTTATCACTAAACGAGACAACCTATAATTGCGGAAGAATAACATCAAACTAGTCTCGTTTGGGATGCACACGAAACTATTTTTAACAATTAAAATCTAAAGTAATTGAATATAATTCAATGTCGCGGAATTCATGCTACCTCGTCCCCCGCAAAAACAGACAGAAAAGTTTGTTAGCAGAATTAAAGGCGTAACTCGTCCATAGTTATATGGTCTACGTTTTAGTTAGGTTATAGACCACCCCGAAAAGTAATTCGATCGTGAGATAATGTTTACACATGATTTTATGAAGTCAACACTTTTAATATATCATTGGTGAAAGAAGTATGTTTCTAGCCCAGCCGGTAGGATACTTCTAGAATTCTTCATTGCCTCTGTAAAGACAGTAGAGTTGATTAACAAATAGTTAAAATTACATAATCAATTCAACTTTACCTTAGCAAAGTCTGAAATTCCCACAAATCCCTTCCCCTTACTCCGGAATAAAATATCTAAGCTGTTTTACAAAACCTAATAACTTAAAATTTACAATCAATGTTATGAAAATATTTGAGATGCTTTGCTTGTTGTTACGCGTACTCTGGTTGGAGGTCGAAGACAAAAGTCAATATTTTCAGAATATAGGTAGATAAGTGAATACACCATTTCCTATACGTTATATTCATTGCCACTTATCGCAAACCTTGAGTTCAGAGACGTCGTAAAATGACAAGGCGTATTATACTTAGGGGTGATTTCACACTTCGTGTTGTCTATACAAGGTGTAACTAAAGTAAAAATAATTTTTTAAAACTTTTAAGGGGGTAGTTTATTTAGATCATCAAACTGAACAACTTTCACTATGGGACCAACATCGCAATCGCGAAAAAAAAATCCGCTGTCCCATACATTTAGCTCGAGTACCTAGATTTATAGTTTAGTTTTTTAGTTTTATTTAGTTTAGTTTAGTTTAGTGGAACATCAGAATTTTTTTTTTTGCGATTTCGATATTGGTCCCATAGTGGAGGTTTTTTAGTTTGATGGTCTAAACCACCCTCTTAAATGATTATTTGTAACACCTTGTATACTCGTAATTGATGATTCTCTTGACTGATTTCGACTACCGCGACAGTTTGAACTCTATTGACTACTATTAAGTGGCCTAGCCACTATTAGCCACAATGGGTAACATAGCAAATATTACTGTATGACGGGTACAGCGACCAAGTGAGCACACCATTTTCGTAGTAGTAAAGCTCGGCGCAAACGAGCCACCGGCCACAGCCACCAGTGGCTGTCGTAGCTGTCGCTGTCGCAGAAACTGCTGTTGCGAGTGGCGGCTACCGGCCACACGTGTGCGGCGAGGCCTTATCGATGGCCACCAGTGGCTTTGGCCGGTTTCTCGTATGCGCCGAGCCTAATGTATAGCTGGATGCAGGTCGAGATTTCATCGTTTCTGGCGTGCAACTGTGACCGCGGGCAAAATTATACATTTGCCTATATCATAGCCATTATTCTTACGATAAAGAGAGGACGATAAAGTTCAGCGAGTTTTTCCCCCTATCTATTAATTTGGAGATACTCGTAGTATAGAACTTACTCAAGTATTGTAACAGATTGTTTAGTTTGGCATTGCTGTATAATATTTGTTTATAACTTACCACTGCGTGCTGTTTATATGATACCATATTGCAGATAGGTACGCAAATAGTGCAACACGGAACATGTTGGTAATGGCAACAGAGATCTGACAGAATGAGACAGGCGAGATTAATGGCCGGCCGCTACCGACAGCTCTGCATCAGTTTGAAATACCGTCGCATTTATACTTACCGCTACTCAACATTTTCCAGGAAAGCTTAACCACTCTCCACTCAAATTTCCTGTAATTCTTATCTTTGATTCTAAGATGTGTCAGTATGTCACACGAGCATTGTTTGCGCCCACGTTGCGTACGCAACCCAAAGGCGGCTGCAATGGCTGCATGGTATCATTAAACAATCAAATTCTCGCCCATACCTCGGCGACGAATCAAATCATTTATAAAAACTCTTATGACTGCATCTTAAAGATGATTTTCCATCACATAGGTAGTGACATAGTCATCGGACTATACAACGTAGTGATTTGTCAAGTTGTGGGCGGACACGAGTCGCTGTCGCAGACTCAACAGTCGGTATCTGCACGCAAGTACGCCACAGTAATATTCTACGTTTACTTATTTGTACTATCATCATCTCAGACAATATACGTTCACTGCTGGTCATAAGTACAAAGGATCGACACGACTACGTCGTTTAATAATTACCAGGTAGGACCTGCAACGTATACACGAATGTCCCTTTGCGAACCTTGGAAATAAAGTCTGGTGCATTTACAATAGATTAGTATTCATAGTTACATAGTTAGTTGGGGTGCAAGGAAAGAGCCTTCGTGAGTGACGAAGAAGACTTCCTGAGTTCATCTGCTGCACCCTAAGCCGACTATTGCTGGCGGGCTAATCTTTACACTACAGCATAAGTGATTGTCATGCGATATGGCTCGTGCTGACACGAAAGAAGATGAAGAAGAATAGTAACTTAGCAGTACTCGACAGGCAGGTCCTTGTTAACGTAAATACTGACCTAGCTGCCCGTATATCCTTCCTGAACCTCGCAGACGATCCTAAGTCCATCTAGAAGTCTTAGTGCATCTACAATAGTTTATTATTGAGAGTTTAACAGCTCTTACCAGTATCACCACGTAGATAACTATGCCACTACAACCATCAGCGAAACTCGGAGACGATCCTCAAGTTCATCTAGAAGTCTAGTGCATCTACAATAGATTAGTATTGAGAGTTACTTAACAGTGCTCACCAGGCAGGCGGTTCATGTTGACGCCGTGGGCCGACAGCCCGATGCCCATGTACCCGTCTCGGCCCTTCGACACGATCCTGACCTCGAAGTAGTACAGCCCACATGCTGCTGGAATAGGGTGCGTGGCTCGAACGCTTGCCGCGTCCTTGTGCGTCTTGCCATGACCTGGAAAAGAGATGGATCAATTATAAACTTTAGGAGAAGTAACAATGATTTTATTCTTGTCGTGTCGATGGCATTTCATTAAGTTTGCCATCGTGGGGAAGAGACGACATTTGCTATTAAGGGTTAATGGGTTGCGGATTGCCCAGGCTATGCCTGACTTATCAAGGATTACCTTAGGATGATCTATTCTTGCACAAAGAATGAATACATTAATTCTTTGTGAAAAAGCAAAAATAAAAATACATTGAAATAGGATAAAAGCAGATGGTACTACGAGTATATTGCGTCCAAGTTAACACCGTAGTTTTGACAGATCGTTTTAGAGCGATTATTTTTACAAGCTGTTATTTAACTTGTTCTTTCTGATAATGTTTGAGCTGTAAAACTTTAATTTCATGTTAAATTGTTTATTAATCTTGAATATTTTTAGTCTTCTTCTTATCGTGTGGGCAAGCCCTGGTGTCAGAGTTTTTCAGACCGCTTTACGGCCTCTGACGTGGTTTTTATTTAACGACTACCACCACTAGACATAGTGGCCGGGACCAAAGGCTTAACGTGCCATCCGAAGCACGGAATCATCTTTCTTTTCAGACAATCAGGTGATTCGGCCTGCAATGTCTTTACCAACTAGGGAAAAATGCACAAAGTGACATATCACTATGTGTCCACCGTGTGAATCGAAACCACGACCTCCGTGTCAAGAGCCCAATGCTCTTAACCATTAGACCACGGAGGCAGTTATTCATATATTTTTAGTGTATTATAAAGTTTATATGGCTCGAACAGCTCTAAAAGTACTATGAAATCTCTAAAACCGCCTGTCAAAATCACAGAGTTATTTATTTATCATAATGTTTTCGCTAACAAATAGTAGATGAATTGAGGGTTGCAAATTCCAATTGCTGTCCTGGTCCTGATTGAGTTGCTGTATTGCCAGTTTTAAATGCAGGATGTATAAAATAAATAAATAATAAATATCTTGGACATTGTCACACAAATTATCTAGTCACATTTAAAATACCAGAATGATGACTAGACAACGATATATAATACATATATAGATACAGATGTATGTAGATGTATATTTAAGCGTAGATGTAGAAAGGAGCGAAATGAAATTTGGACAGATTCTAAAGATTCGTATGTATTCGACTCAAAACTTAACAAAAGTTTAGTAAAATCTTGACGTAAACCGTCACTAAACCATCGAGTTCAAATATAATTTTGCAATAGCAGTCTTCTTTCCAAATTAATTTAAAGGTCTTAATCAATCCTTCAATCGACCGTTTTAGCTGAACAAAGTGCATATCCACATTCAAACGGTTCTTACATGAAGCAAGTATGAATTTAAAAGGTCCTACAATCATTTCCAGGAAGCCGGACAGGTAATAGCAAATTTATCATAGCTACAGCTATTAGTACAAAAGCAGTCGATAGCCGCAGCGACACGGTACATAATTTATGCAAGTCAGCTGTCTTCCCTCCCTCTCTCCCTGCCGTTTAGTTAAGGACTCCCTACTCCTGAAGGTTTAATAATTGAATTTGGGAATGCATGCATATGGTCATGTTGGAATTCCCGAGGGATTCAGATAGATTCTAAATATCGATTATTCAGAATATGCACATTTCACTGGCAGTGCTTTTAATTCTTCCAACATTCGTTGTCGACCTGGATCTTCGATCTTTTAACTTTCAACTAATTGCATCAATGTTATGTTTCTCGTTTTGCTCGGTCCAGCCTAGCAAGCTACCCTCGAAAAAACAAGAAAACTGATTTGCTATTTTATGCATGCCAAAGTGAGCGAGCATGACGGTTTTGTCGCTCTGTAGTGCGTGGCATGTTAGCCCAATTGTAAAGATAGATAGAGAGTCAACAATATTTATTACACGGAGGATACAAGATACGAAAGTACAGGTTTCCTCAATATGTTTTTCTTCACCGAAACGCCAGTAGTCGATATTAGTCAATGGTACGAAGTTGATCCGGGAAAGAATCATGCCCTTAGCAAAGAAGGCGTTGTTACTAGCCACGAAAACCTCATAGGCATTTTGAAATATGAAAATTGTTATTTTGAATTAGTCTACTATTAACATCTTCAAGATAAGAAAAGAACTATCCCATGGAAAAAAGAATACAGTATATCGCAAATACAGAAAATGCTAAGAAAACCGATAAACTGAAATAATAGGAGACCTAAAGATAAGTAAAACTATTAGAAGATCATTAGGACAAATTGAAGACAAGCAATTACAAAATTGATGTCATGAGATCATCATTATCAGCCGATCGACGTCCACTGCTGGACATAGGCCTCCCAAGGATCGCCACAACGAGCGGTCCTGCGCTGCCCTCATCCAACGGGTTCCCGCCGCCTTCACCAAATCGTCGGTCCACGCGCTGCGCTTTCCGGTACGCAGAAGATATCATGCGATGCTGAGAATTAATTGGAGATGAGAGTAAACATGTTTGAATCTCAGGCAAATACGCAAAACCACTATTTACAGAAAGAAAACGTTAATAAGACCAATGTTATTGACCTTACTCCTACGAGTACCAATTTATACCAAACAAGAATTACAACAAATCAATCCCAATACGAAACAAGCCCAACGTGGTAATTACGTAGGAAATTAAATTACCTTCTAACGCAAACAAAGTTATAACCTATTAGACGCAATTAAGGTCTAATTTGAAATATTTGGTTGTAAAAACGTTTGTACCAAGGTCAACACTTGAAAAGAAACTGCGTTACATTTTTTGTTTGTTAGCTAATGTTCGTTGGCCGTACGTGTCTACTATAAAATGAAATGCAAATGGACTCTATTGACATCAGTGGAAGTACAATTATTAATTGGCTGGCAAAATGTTTGGATATTGGTATTAAAATTTCAAAGCAAAGTCAATTGGCATTCCATGAACGTGTAACTGTGGTAGGATACATGAGATGTGTATTGATGTGGGATGAGAAATTTAGAGCTAATATGTGCTAATCTTCTTTATAATTAACACCACACACATCGTAGCTGAGGAACCCACCCACTTCTATTGTGTCCACTATCTACTAAAAGTGGCGACGGGCTCAATACCTTTCACTCTGCTCTGGACACAATTTGGGCACTGCAGTAAAATGTGAACATTTATGGAATATGATATATTGATAATATCTCTCGCAATCAAGGAGCATAGGCTTTTTAAGGGGATGATCATACCGTCAAACTGAACAACTTTCTCTATGGCACCAACATCGAAATCGCGATAATAAAATCAGCTGTTCCATACAAAACTGCAAAACCTACTTGAGCCAAATGTATGGGCAGCTGATATTTTTTTCGCGATTTCGATTTTTGTCCCATAGACAAAGTTGTTCAGTTTGATGGTTTGATCCCTTAAAAAGTGTCAGCATATTAAGAAGGACCCTGTATAGTCGTGATCAGATTGTAAAAGAAGAAACAACACAACGAAAATTATATTTTTATCGGGCATAGGTCTAGCACGTTCCCACCACTAAGAAATTCGCTAACTACAGAGATAATTTGAAGCAGAGTTGAAGACCAAACCGCAAAAGCACCAAAGAGAAACTGATATCATTACTGTCTTCTGATTAGACAACCAACTGACGGACAAGCGGATATTAAACATGAACCAACTCTCAATAAATATACGATGATAACAACGTTATTCATAATATCCTAGTACGAGCTTTTATCTACTGCGCAGCACGAAGCGAATCCTCGTGTATTAAGGAGGCACCGAGCCTTCGCTGCTATTCTCAAATCTCAATCGTATTTTCTTAATTTCTTAACAATTATACAACATTTCCTAAAAACAAGAATGTTACATTATAGTCATTGCAGATTTTTTTCTATTTAACGGGTGATTAACGTACTTGATTTATAACGTTTGCAGTTACTATATTTAAAACCCAATGACATTATATAAGGTCTAACAAAATAAGCTGAAACTATTTTAAGAGGATGATCAGACCATCAAACTGAACCACTTTCTCTATGGGGCCAATATCAAATGGGCTAAAAAAAAATCTGCTGTACCATACAAACCTACTCGACCTAAATGTATGGGACTACAGATTTTTTTTTCGCGATTATATAAGGCCTAACAAAATTAGGTGAAACTATTTTAAGAGGATGATCAGACCATCAAACTGAACAACTTTCTCTATGGGACCAACATCGAAATCGCGAAAATAAAATCTGTGGTCCCATAAATTTAGGTCGAGTAGGTTTGTATGGAACAGCGGTTTTTTTTCACGAATTCGGTACTGGCCCCATAGAGAAAGTGGTTCAGTTTGATGGTCTGATCGTCCCATTAAAATAGTTTCAGCTAATTTTGTTAGACCTTATACAACGTGTTAATGAATAAGCGCAAAACCTCATACACCTCAACTGATTTATAACAAAATAATTAGATTGAAACAAAAATATCATTATTTTGATAGTTAAAATTTAAACATTATCGCATTTTAAATTTTCAGGCAAAAATGATTTGGGATCATTTCAGAAATTAATGAAAGCACTAGCGTGCTCGTGAATACATTTTAAGAATCTTGTCTTGGTAGTAAGTAGGGTGAGTGTGCCCGTGCGGTTGGTTGCGATCGAGTTCAGTAAATTTTAGAAACAAATTATTTAATATTTTGAAAAAAATTCCCTATGTTGAAATCATGATAATTCGATTCTGCTCTCGATTCCATACAAACTACTTTCTAGTTTTGCGTTAATTCATTAACACGTTGTATACACAAGGACTTCGCATCAATCAACGCCCTGTTAACGGGACCGAAAAAGTGTGCTAAATTGTTTTACATTACTGCTTAGTGACCGAAGACATTTGAAAGGAGTGGAACTGTGTGATGTCAGTGGCAATGTATGACAGCCAAGCATAACTGAAGCATACTAAGATGACATTAGAGACATGTGCCATTTTTGGGTTTCGTTATTGTATAACGTAGTGAGTCCATGTGTATAGAATGTCATTGTTAACCGCTAAAATTCTGTAAGTTTTAACTGTAATAGCGACAGACATAAAACATAGTCATGAGTAATGATTCTATATTTTAGATATTTTAGATTCGATTTTTATTTGTTTTGTTTAAAAGAAGTGTGTTGTAGAGTTTCTGGCCTCATCTTCTCTACAACGGAACACCTTCCGACGCGGTAGTAGATTCAAAAACATGACGTCAAAAAGTTATCTATGTGATATTATTTGAATTGAATAAACAATTTTTACTTTGACTTTGATAAATTGAAAAACAATAATGACTATAATGTCACATTATTGTTTTTTGGAAATAATGTATAATTGTTAAGAAATAAAAAAAAAACTATTCAGGGCAGCAGAGAGACTCGGTGTCTCCTTAACATCAGATTTATTTTGTCAGACATTCAAAATGTCCTCCTACATCTTATAATAAGAGCGATCTACGCCGCGCACTCTTCAATCCAGCCCAATGCTAAAACCGTAAGAGATAATCTCGACAAGCACCCACACAAGCTAACACACACACACGAGCACACCGATCACACCGTACCGTGGTGGGGTGAACGAACCAGCACGTGTTTACTAAACATCAACAATACTTGGTTCATTCTTGGTTGGTTGATTCATCGAGGTAGTTTCAGTCAAGTACTGGACCACGTGTAGATAGCTGGTAATGGAACTGAATTGGCTAATGCAATTGTTGATATAGCGAGTGAGTTAGATGGCTTTTGCGGTATAAAAATCAAGAGCGAAAGATAGCGGAGCTGGACATTAATTTCTAGGTTCAGGATTCATTACGATTTTTAAACAAAATGTCCGGACTCTGGCGTAGATACGGTGAGTATGCGATGATATGGGCTTTTGCGATATAAAAATTAAGAGAAGTTTATTACGAATGCGTAAATGCGCGCTGCATACAAACGAAGTCTGGTGATATTTTCGTTTTATAGTTTTAAAGTTATAGTGCCTCAAAGAATTCCATACAAATCTGAAATTAATCCTAGCACTAAAACTGTATATTTTAACGAAAATCTGACTTCGTACAAGTAGAGATTAGTTTCTAGATTGTTTCTGAAAAAATTCATTGACTGTAGTTCGTTAGTATTGAAAATATCACCAGACTTCGTTTGTAAGCGCGCTCCAAATTATATTCCCTTAAGAGCAGAATACATCGGGGCTGGAATAAAATTTCTAGGCCAAAAGGAACGCGGTTCCATTCATGAAAGGACATAAGATTTAAAATACTATAATTATCTTTTCCTTTTGTATAAATAGTCCAGAGGTAAATTGTAATGTAATCTATCATCTATATGAAAGAAGAAGAACATAACATTTGAAAGACTATAATTATCTTCGGCTCTTGTATATCTTTGGACTATTTAGTTAAAAGGTATATTGTGATGCAATTTATTTTATGACATTGGACTATATTCTAAGAAACTGTTATCAGCAATCTACGAGAAATTGAGTAGTTACTGTTGATAAATTGAAAACTATTTGCAGCAATCCAATTAAAAAAGAAATAAGTTTGCTTGAAACATATTTTCGTTACTTTACACTATTTAGGGAACCCGTTCGGTGAGGGTAACGCAGGGCCATTCGTTGTGGCAATCCTTGGATGAGGATACTAAGACGTCCATTGGTGGATATAGGGTCCACAAAATGGACGTCTTTCGCCTGAGATGATGATCTTTGATGTTATCCAAAATAGATTAAACCATCGTCTAATGAACATATACAGGGTCCTCCTTAATATGTTGACATGTTTTTAAGGGGATGATCACACCATCAAACTGAACAACTTTCTCTATGGGACTAACATTGAAATCGTGAAAAAAAATCTGCTGCCCATTGCACTTTGGCTCGACTCGAGTAGGTTTACAGTTTTGTATGGAGCTGATTTCTTTTCCCGATTTCAATGTTGGTCCCATAGCGAAAGTTCTTCAGTTTGACGGTCTAATCATCCACTTAAAAAAGTGTCAGCATATTAAGAAGGACACTATATTGTAACGTTCTAAAGATAAACAAACATAAAAACGTTGCGGATCCAATCCACAAGATACCAAACGTACAAAACCGAACTCATAGAATTACAAATAGTCAAATACAAATGATCAAAGGCCAAACTTCTTATCTTTTATATACATCTGGCAAATATAACGCAGATCATTGAGAACGAAAGAGGTCAACGACCCGACATCTCTGACTTGCAACTCTTGACCTTCGATAACGTGGAAAGGGTTGAGTCATTACCCCTAATGGCATAGCTTCATCGTTCCTTTCACATTATTACAATTAAGATGGTCTTACATGAGACTACGTGGAGAGAGAAATCTAGTCGCTTTTACTAGAATTGTGTAGTATATATGACAGCTGGAGCTGGCCCAAGACATACATAAAGGATGAAGGGGTAGACCCATAAAGTTATTATACCTTACAGGACTACTCCATGTCAGGAACTGACATGAGTTGTCAAATGAAACCGTGTTTGGAGGTTTTCAGGAGATTTTCGGCAGGGTAAAAATTCGAGTTCCGTGTATAATTCGGGATCTAACGTGAAATCGTGGATAATTTAATGAAATAGTGTTAGTATATTTCACTAAATTATCTACGATTTCACTTTAGATTCACAATTATTCACAGAAACCCTGCGATAAGATCCCCAAAAACGGTTCTTTTGCCTTGCGTCACGTATCTCTTTCTATTATACATTGGTGCCGCTAGGCTAGGCTATGCTCGCTCTCTCAGCTGTTAGTCACTCTCTGTTAGTAACTTTATGGGTAGACCTTTGCCCACCAGTAGGGTGCAATAGGGTAATAAAAAAATATGACTGACAACTATTAATTTTTGATAGACCTTGCTAGAAAATTTGGTATAAATCATAATTACTTGTCAAATAATTCTGGTAGATGTGACTAAATCTGTTCTTTGAACGTATAACTATACCAACTATGTTTTATTGTTAAATATTTTATCCTCCGTGTAGCATAGGTATTACATTGCGCACGACCCGAATCCCAGAAAACACGGATCCTAAAAAGTATAGATTTTGACAAGTCCCCGATACTGTCTCACATGCAAGTGTCAAAATTGAAAAAGTGTACATTTATGACGTTCCGTGATATTTCGGATGCAATCTGAAAAGATCATTGCAACATGCTTTATAACATCTATCGTCGAATCTGACAAGTTTACAGAGCGCTGAATTTTTACAGAAAGCTTTAAAATTTACATGTTCCAAAACAAAACACCGAGCGCATAGATGTTATCGATTTTTTGCTAATTGCGAAATGGAGTGCTGTCATTCGGTTTGATGAAACACTAACTACAAACAATGCCATTAATGGCTAAACTTTCTAGGAAAGGGACAACGACTTTCGTTACAATGGTTATAAAAGTATTTGAACCAAGGATAGGAGCCCGATTGCGCTAAGTTAAAACATCGAAGTTCTATTCTTACCCAATTTCAGTTCTAATCACATTGCGATCAAATTACTATTCAACTGTGCTGAATTCCGCATCGCGCCTAAACTCTATGTAAATGACAGCCCTAATCGTCTAAGCGTTCTGTTAAAACGGCTCTAACGGCCTTCAAGAGCAGTACCGCGATTAGCGCAATACCAAATGTGTTAAAAGTTATGGTTCGTACGTAGTCCAATCACGGTTCAATCACCGAATATTTACCGCGATTGCAGCGCAGACCTTGTCTGGGATTCAGAGACTTCTTATAAACGAGTAGAGTCCAAGAAGGGTCCAAATGTATGGATTATGACATACGCGAGTTCGAACTCAAATTTTAAAATTTCGGCATGTGTCCTTGTTATACTTGAATGTGTGCCACCCGCTGCTAGTTCAGTTGATGATGATGGATTCCTAATCGATTTCGACTACGGCGACTGATAATCTTTAGGTATAGAAAAGCAGTCAGGTACGCAGGATGTTTGGAAGCGTGTAGGTGTACGCGCTAAACACAGATGCACTCCCTCGTCCTTACCATCCTATGTCTGATGGAACGGGAGACCGATACGATTAAAGGTGGGATCAGATGCTCAGATGCAGTGGAAATTGTCTAATATTCTGCAATCATCATCACGGCCTTTATACGTCCCACTGCAGGGCACAGACCTACCCTCAGGGAAGGTGTCCACCACGCGTGCCCAATGCGGATAGGTAGACTTCACATACACATCGGAATTTCTTCTTCAGCGTATGCAGGTTTCCTCACGATGTTTTCCTTTGCCGTTTTGAGAGCAGTCGGCAACATAAGTTAGAAAAACTCATTGGTACATGGCATGTCATCCGTACGGATTCGAACCTTGACCTCAAGATTGAGTTTCTATAGCTCTATACATAAAACTCGATATACTAGAATCCGAAGGACAAATTCTTTAAAATTGGTTAGCCGCGTAAATCTTTCTCCTTCCGTAGTCGTAGACACGCTGCTTTATGTATGGGCTCTAAGTCGGTCCAATAAGCACATTGGCTGGGTTAGATTGCGCGATGAACTGCGTCTGGATGTGTCATGCGCAACGCACTCACGCGGCGCCGCATGCAGTCGCGCGACTTAGCCCAGCACGTGCGTATGGCATGCGATGAGATACGTGCAACAAAAATCGTTTCACGACGCTATCGCTTTTATGATTCGCTTGCAACCTGATGGGCTAATAAAAGGACTAATCCCTTCATAAAATGACTAGTCGCTGTAGAACTGGATATTAAACTGATATGAAATTCCCATTTGACCTAATTCAGTTTTTCTTTCGGTTGTCAGTTCTTCGGCAGATACGACCAGTCCATTGCTACTTCAGATTTTTGAGCGATGTCAACCACTTTAGTGACAGAGTTCTAGACACGAACACGAACTGGCAGTCGTAGTGTGGGACGCCCTGCGGCCCACTGGACCGACGACCTAAATAGGTAGCAAGGAGCGACTGGATGAGGAAGGCCGAGGATACAGTTTTGTGGCGCAAAAGGCTGATGATGATGATGGCGTTTTCTTTATCAAAATGCAGTTTTGGGACAACCCCAGACCTAGTCTAGAATTATAACATTCACAATCTTCATTCTTAAATCTAGAAGGGTCTTACGTAGACGCATACAAAACAAAGATAAGAATAAAATCTGAAGAAAACTTTTGGCCAAGAACAAATCGTTTAAATAAGGGAAACGAAAAAATCAACGTTCCCATAATACGCTGGCAGGAGCTAATCAAGCATTCAAGTTTGGCCAAAACCCAAACAACAGTCGCGTCAAACATTGTACAAATGTCAAGGCGTCCTCGAGGTCGACACCCGCGCTTCATACGGGTACGAAAACAAACAAGATGTGCAAATAAACTAACATAATAATGAGAGGAACATAATTAGGCAACCTGAATACCTAACCAAAGATTGTGTATCTTTGGATGTAGGTACACTGGGATTTGGGTTGCTAACTCAAACGCAACACAAGATAGATTCTAACCTACGGATTCAGTAAGGCGGCGTCGAAAAATCGTCAAATTCACCTCACGTAATTAATGGACACCCCCTAACATGACATATATAAACTCACGTCAGTATTCCCATTCGGGGTAGACAGAAATGTTGCTACATCTAGGTACTAGTCTTAACTATTATAAAACTGTAACAGAAGTGTGTCTGTACATTGAAGATTTTTACAAAAAAAGATGTCGATATGGTTTCCAAATTTTATTTTTATTTTTGTCTGTCTGTTTGTTTATGTGTTTGTTTGTGCTAGCATCACGCGAAAACTATTGAACCGATTTTGATGAAACTTTTTTGTTTGATAGCTTATGATTTGACTTAAAATCTGGCATTGTCGCCGATTAAATCTAGTTATAAGGGTGGAATTATAAGGTTTTAGTCAAATTATATTTGATGAATCAGGATGAAATGACGTGTAGATTTGGTCCCATTATGAAATCCTTAAATCGGCTTCACATTCAGGTTGGTCCCTGCAGACTTTTATGCAATTGGGGGTACAGGGAACCTGGCCTAGCGCAGTGTGATTGCGGTGAACCTATCCAGTGGATGCTAGAATGTTCCTTGTACCGGAACACCTGCACTAGAGAGGACCTAAATATAGCTACACCTGACGCTGTCAGGCTCGCCGAAAACCTGGCCAGTAAAATACAGAAACATCACCGTACAACAAATGACACGAAAATAAGAAGGTTCAATTATTTCAATGAGAAAAGTACTATCAACCAAAAAAAAAACAATGAACGAAACGCTAACATGTGAAGTCATCAGAATCGTATCAAAGATCACGCCAGCTAATTAAGAATAGAATGTGTATTGTTTGGTGACCGTTATACCGTCTGCTCGAGAGGTATTCAAAGAGCGGGATTAGTTAGACCTGCTTAGTAAAGCATTGCTCCCGGTATAGGGTTGGCAAGCACGACAATATTTTGCCTGTCAACTCCAATTTTGTCTGTCTCTCCAGGATAGAGCAAATTTTTAGCCCGACCTGACGAGAAAATTATTATTTTGTCTGATCTGCAGAGAAAGTACACTGTTAGCGTAGAAAAAATTGTTTTTTAGTAATTATATCCCTATTTTTTCGTACGTCAGATTTAGATAAGCATGTTTGATAAGCATTTATATACTGACCAAATTGGCGACGTGCTTAAAACGGGCCGGGTAAGATCTACCCAAAACCGACTAGCATGCACAAAAGAACTAACGAATGTGGAGGAAGCTAGAGAAGTTTGCCAGGAACGTAGCAGGTGACGTTCCGGCTCTGGCTTCCCCAGTGGGAGACAGGCGTGAGAATATGTATGTATGCCGAGCTTACTCGTAAACCATAAGCTGTGCAAGTAGGAACGTAACAAGCGATCCGCCCTAGTTTCGCCCGGGTGGGTGGGATCACGGAACACAGAAGAAAATCCCCAAATGACAGTGGAAACCGTTTCAAAATCCGTTGCGTGGTTAAGAAGTCATTGAAGAAACAGAAATCATGAGGACAGACGAGGATAGCGACTTTGTTTTATACTATGAAGAGATAGACGCACGGCACGTTAAGCCGTTGGTCTTGGCAACTATCTCTCGTGGTATTAATCGTTACATAAAAACCACGTCAGAGGCCGTAAGGCGGTCTGAAAAAACTCTGACACCAGGGCTTGCCTACGCGATAAGAAGAAGAGATAGAGACGGCAGGGTATCGACTTTCAGAAGAGGCAGAAATCATCAACGAAGATCAGCCGTTCTTGCAATTGCACTTGCAACTCTAAATGCGGCAACAAATCCCGCAGCACAGTTTTACTGTCCCTACCCCTGCGTCTGCGCTGTCTACACGTCCCCATTTACTGTCTGCGTCGAAAATATATTACGATGTTGCTAAATAACTTGCATTTCTTATCTGATACTTGCTGAAAGGTTATGCTTCCACGTTTAGAATCCAAGTGTTTTTACAAAGGAGAGTTAGCTATTTAGCATCGGAATTCCGATGGGAAATTTAGGAATAGAAGTCTTCGATCAACCTCTACACGGACTATACCTACATGGATAGTCTGATCGAAGAAGAGTACAACTGTTCACACAGGTCTGATTTGTGTATTACAAACACAAAGCTTCAATTGCTATGCTATTTTACTTATGTTGCCTTTTGTTACATACAGGAATTAATGAATTAGCAAAGATATTAGCATAAAACAAACCATACGTTATCTTAATAAACACAACAGATAATGAACAACAACAAAATATAAAAATTATGCACATTCGACAGTAATTTATAAAGAAAGATATTAAAAATTTACGGTAATCATCGTTGTGTACTTTCTATGAACTATGTTTACAATATTCGTCACTGACATACGAGTACATGCGCTTTTTGAGGACTTTATAGTGGCTCCCAGGAGTGCCATTTTTGAAATTCATTCGTTGAACTCAGCAGTTGAAAATGTCAAAATTACTATGGAGATATGCATCTTTCTAGTAATGATTTTACTTTCAAAAATCGCACTCCTGAAGTATGATCTTTGAAAGTCTAATCAGCAGTAGAAAGATGCATTATCTCCATAGTAATATTTACATTTTCAACTGTAGAGTTCAAAGTATTAATTTCAAAAATCGCGCTCCTGACCGCATATTGCATCCATACATGGATGGGCACATTGCGACCGAAATGAGAGTGGACACAGCGAAAATCTCAAATGAGAGGGCGTTACGAATACGTTAAAGGGTAACACAACATAGTAAAGGAAAGAACATATAGGAATAATAATATGACAAACAAGCAGTAGAGGTTCGATCAATACTGACAACACTGTAAAGACGTCAAGAAACAAACAACTAATATTTTTGCTCTTCCGAAGTTTAGTAAAACGCAACGTAGCAGAATTTTAAAACGCTACTGCACAGTATTAAAGTTTATTTTAGAACAGCAAACATAATGTTAAATCCGAGTCTCGTCATCCCGTAACAGTCGCATAATCTCGACAATAAACCCTTAGACAATATACACATCGTTAACACAATGAGATAAGGTACAGAGTTCAAAGATCTCATACACATAAAGATAAGCAATTCAAGGAGATATTTACTATAGAAACGTTTTAAACACACTGTTAACACAAGAAAGATTACACCTTAACAAACAGGGCGTTCTAAAAAGTTAAGACAAAAGATAAAATTGTAAAGGAAAGAAAGAAAATTGGATGAAAATATTATTGAAGCCCTGTTTCTTAGTGCGTGTATAAAAGAGAGGGTAAAATGTGTATGTGTGTAAACGTACGATACATCCAGAGGCGTAAGTGGAGATAGGGCAGGTGGGGTCGTCGGCCCGGGCCCTGCGTCCCACCTTACAACAAATAGAGAAAACCATGTCCATTAAAGAGATCCACACTTGGGCCCCAAACACCACTTACGCTTCTGGCCGCTCGACGGGGTCTATCCATATTACTACCCGAAGACCTTATCCCGATTGCTTTAGAATTCACAATCAATTAACGTTGAATTTGGAGAAACGGATTTCCTAGCGCAATCACGCGGTATTCGTGCTTAAAGGAATATAATTCGGAGCACGCTCCATACAAATGAAGTCTGGTGAAATTTTTAATACTAACCAATTAAATTCAGAAACAATCTAGAAACTAATCTCTATGCTTGTATGAAGTCAGATTTTCGTTAAAGTTACAGTGCCTCAAAGATTTCCATGCAAATCTTAAATTAATCCTAGCACTAAAACTGTATATTTCAACAAAAATCTGACTTAATAAAACATAGAGATTAATTTTAATTTCTAGATTGTTTCTGAAAAATGTCATTGATTTTAATTGGTTAGTATTGAAAATATCACCAGACTTCGTTCGTATGGAGCGCGCTCCGAATTATATTTCCTTAAGGTGGTTGCAGAGTTGTCAATTTCATACAAAAGTTTGACGCATAATACGCGTAGACGGTACAATTAAAAGTAATATTTTACATATGGAAAAATAGTTTAGAAAATCTAGATGCCGCGTATCATATAAAATTTTCAATTTATAATATAATTATGAAGATTTGAACTTACCCATAGAAAATTTCAAAGCTTTATATCTTTGTAATTATATTATAAATTGCAAATGTTATTTGATAGGTCCTTCTTAATATGCTGACACTTTTTTAAGGGGATGATCAGACCGTCAAACTGAACAACTTTCTCTATGGCACCAACATCCAAACCGCGAAAAAAAATATCAGCTCTTCCATACAAAACTGCAAACCTACTTGAGCCAAATGTATGGGACAGCAGATTTTTTTCGCGATTTCGTTGTTGGTCCCATAGAGAAAGTTGTTCAGTTTGATGGTCTGAACATCCTCTTAAAAAAGTGTCAGCATATTAAGAAGGACCCTGTATATAAAATATTACTGTTATTAATACCGTCTACGCGTATTATGCGTCAAACTTTTGTATGAAATTGACAACTCTGCAACCACCTTAACCCGATAGCTTTAAAATTCACAATCGACGTTGAATTTGGAGAAATGGATTTCCTAGCGCAATAACGCGGTAGTCGTGGTTAATAGGCGTATATATCTGGTTATTAAGTTCCCACATTCGTGCTCATGTCGTACTGGACATATAACATGGATAGACGTATCCCGATAGCATGCAACTGAATGTAAACGGACATGGTTGTTTGTTAAGAGGATAGTCCTCGCATACAAACGAAGTTTAATCTAATTTTGAATATTAACCAATTAAAGTCAATGACAATTTTTAAACACGATTTAGAAACTAATCTGTATGTCGGTGGTTTGTCAGATTTCCGTTAAAAAGTAAAGTTTTAATGCTTGAATTAATTTAAGATTTGAATGGAAATTTTTGAGCCACTGTTACTTTGAAACAATACATTTTTACAAAAATCTGACAATCCACAGGAAGGCCTGAGAGATTAGTTTCTAGATTGTATTTAAAAAAAATTAAATGGCTAAGATTCAAAATACAGGGTTTTAAATTGCGTTACATTCTTCAGACCAAAATTGAAATCGCGAATAAAATATCTGCTGTTTCATACATTTGGGCCAAGTGACGATTAACATTTTCTATGGAATAGCCAATTTTTTTTTCTCGATTTCGAAGTTGGCTCCATAATGAAAGTTGTGCAGTATAATGGTCTGGAGCACCCCGTTCAATATTAAACGCATTAAATTTTACTCCCTGTATAACCAAACTTCGTTTGTATGGAGCGTGGTAGGCCATATCCTCTTAATGACCGCGTCTTTGGTTGGTGCATTGTCCTTACGACATACGAGCGAATAGCATAGGTGGTGCCATGGAGCCGAACAATACGATATAATTAATGTCTAAACTAATTATCACTAGATTTAAATAACTATTTAAGATAAAAAAGAAACAATAAGGACATGTTCGAAATGCGGTCAAAACTATGACTAATTATTATAAGGACTAGCCTTGCGGTAGCATTTCCCCTCTGCCACGGTATAAGCACAATTGATCTTGTGCATTTACATTCCATTTTACACCTTATCACTAAACGAGACAGCCTATAATTGCGAAATAATAACTTCGAACTTAGAACGTTTGGGTTTCACACGAGACTACTTATCATGATTTTTAACATTCAAAATTAGAATCTAAAGTTATGGGGAATAAAATACAAAGTTGCGGATTTCATGTTACCTCGCCCCCAGCAAAAAGTGGCAGAAATGTTTGTTAGTAGAATTACACGCGTAACCAGTCCACATATAAATAGTCAAAGGGTCAAAACTAATCAGTTGCGGAAAATTGACGATGGAAATCAAGCGACGCATTTAAAGAATAGGTTTCCTTATTAGTGTAATATATGTAACGAAGGTCTCCTCTCTATATCATGTAATTAAAGAGCGAACTTAATTTATAAATTAATTAATTAAACCTACTAGTATTTTAATTTTTCTGTAATATTTAGCGTCAGTAAGATCTGGATACGATTGTCGCAAGATCGAGATAGATGGCAGAATGGGGAGCTTATGCCATGAACTGGGTGGAGAGTTTAGCATAAGCATATGGTCACGACTATATTCCCCGAGGGGGTAGTCAGAGATATTCTGAAACCTCAGAACATACACGTTTCACCAGTAGTACCGAAACTCTGTCCAGTGTGACGGGGGGTGAGCCCGTCGCCACTTATAATGGACAGTGGGTACAATACATGCCTCGAAATTGAAGCATGCAGGTTTCCTCAAGATGTTTTCCTTCACCGAAAAGCCAGTGGTGTTACAAATCGTACATAAATTCCGAAAAACTCATTGGTACGAGTCGGCCTGGACGGGGATCGAACCATCGCCTCCTGCACGGCAGGCAAGGTTACTCGCCACTGGACCACCACGGCTCCACGGGTGGAGAGTTTAATTGTTATAAAAAGGTTATGAATGTTGGTCCTGGCCTAAAAGTGTCCGGTCCATGATGGTGGTCCTGGCCTAAAAGTGTCTTGTCCGTCATGTTGGTCCTGGCCTAAATATAATAAACCCTATATATAATATTAAACCCTTCCAGGTCTTTATTATGAATATATTCGTAATTTTTATAACAACTCCGTCTTATAACACCAAATCGTAGTTACCTATCAGCATTCCTACATAATTGTTCATATCATCAAAAACCTAAATTGGAGAGGATATACAAATTGTTTAAAGGTGGTATAGTATACCTCTTTCTACTAAGTACTTATATCATTACTGAGTATAATGGTACTACCTTTGTTATGAAAACCTTTGATACATAGTCCGCCTCTCTCGATTTAACGATGTAGTTTCCTATTGGCTTGGCTTTCACGTACTATAGGATTTCTATCACCGTTTAAGAGGGTACCGAGCTTACGGTGCTGCCCATGATAGTATTATATTTATTTCTAAACAATTACAACAAAACACCCATTACTAAAGGGGTGCTTCAGACCATCAAAGTGAACAACTTTCACTATGGAGCCAAATTCGAAATCGCGAAAAAAAATGCAGCTCTCCCATGCATTTTAGTCAAATCGGTATAGCAGTTTTGTATCAAGTGTCAAGCTTGATGTGTCGCTTTGCGTAGAATGTGACATTTTAGTTTTTTGGAAATGTTGTATAATTGTTAAGAAATTAAAGAAATAAGATTGACAGCTGCACTGAAGGCTAGCTTGGATTTCTCATACTATCACTATTTTTACGATTTCGATCACCTATCAACTGGAACAAGAAATCTATGAATGAACAAATCTAAGTGTATATGTACAATTTGTCGTAATTGTAACAATTAGCAGCATTCATTGCAGCGGTTGCCAGGCAGCTGCTACTGGCGGCCTTGCCCCCCCCCCCCCCACCTCCCTTCCCGCCCCACTCCATCCGCGCGAGCGATTACATCAAATTAGATTAACTTCCACATATGTTTCGACACAAATCCTTAACACATCGCCTATACGTCCGTTCCATGAACCTGCGAGTAATGCCATTTGAAACCTTATTATCCTAGGCATAAGGGTTGGTAGTATACGATCAGGGACTTCCTACGTTGAATTGAACTCTGTCAAGAGTTACTGAAGTGCTCACTGACACGAGTGGGAATGGATTTAGCGTTTTCCCGGCGGATTCGCTGTGACAGGTTTCATGCGTAGCGGTTAATGTGAAGACATCGAATCTAATCTAGAAAAGTAGAGGCTTAGTAGAGGCAGGCAGGTTCACTACCGACTGGGCTATATAGTCTACTTGGACTGACTTCTTTCAAATGTTCCAAGGGAATTACAAGGGCAGTTTATTTTAAATAATACGTAGGTTTATTTTATACCTCTTTCAATTATCTTTTTCTTAAAAAGCGTTATTCATTCGAAAAAAACAATAATTTTCATTCAGTAATTTGAGATTCGCGCGAAAACAGCCGATCACGTGACACTTCGGGCTGTGACGTCATATTTCAACAAACAAAGTAAAGCTAACTACGACGCTTCAACTCACATGACGTTTTATTGTTTGAAATGTGACGTCCCACGATACTCAATCATGGCCGCCCGCGTTTCAGTTTTTGAAATCCACAGAAAAAAAACGTATTTTTGAAAAAATATAATATTTACAAGTGCAATTAATGAAAAAAACATATTGTTTGATTATGGTGAACCTATAAGCTACTAAATATAATATATTTAATATTTTAACGTTACAATTGTCAAATAGCCATCGCTTTGCTTGTGCAGGCGCATACTTTTTCCCTTCTGGTTGGCTCCAATTGGTTGCTTTTTTTTGTGGAGATTTTTGCAAACACTTCACAGAATGGGCACGCACTGACAGGAAGAGGTAAGCACGTGGGATACTGAGTGAGTGCAAGTGAACGAGTGCTACAACATTGCCTACTGTCGTCTTACTCCCGTCTTCCGAAAGGGAGTCAGATAAATGATTGCTAGCTCTCTTCTGTATGGGCTATCACCGCTCTTCTCTTCTCTACTGTTACTGTACCATAGTCTTACGTACCTACCGTCGGCGCAGTTGACAAATTTTAATAGCGCGCAACTTTATATTAACCAATCAGGATGTGCCACCTTCGCGGACCTGAAATCCTTTGCCGCTATTAGCTAATTGATTTCGCGCCCTTTTCGCTGCTATCCAACTTTGCAGCCTTTGATTACTAAATGACTTCGGGTTTTGACGGGGACTCGCGACTGCTCTGCTCAAACGAAGATTGACGAGCGGTCGTACTGTAAGTCTCTGTACCAAACTCTCTTTATACAGTGCTGGAGATGCTCTACTTAATAAGAGGAAGCAATGTTAACAATCATACAAGTCTATCTCAGAATAGCGATCAAAGCAATGATCTGCCGATGACAAACGACGATCGCCCGTCACAGGCTGACACAAATTATGTCACGCGACGAAGATTATGCGATGCGTGTCTCGATTAATTAATATCAGTTGTAATTCAAAGAGCAAACATTAATCATACGACCGGTACAGCGAGCAGTGACAATAGTGCGGATCACAGAACAATCATAGTGTAATAAAAACGAATAGTGGTGAAGCTCAACGGTCGCGGCGGGTATTCATGCTCGAGCGGTGTACGCAGAACGGGCGTACAGTAGTACCATGTTTATAAGTCTTACCGATGTACCTGCGCAATTTTACTAGCGAGCCGAATTAAATCTGGATGTGCCACATTGAATCCCTTGCCGCTATTGGCAAAATTATTTCCGCCCTTTTCGCTGCTATCTGACTTTGCACCCTTTGATTACTAAATGACTACAGATTTTGACGGGTACTTGGGTCTGCTCTGCGCAAACGAAAATTGACGAGCGGAATTATTTTGCGGCCGTAGTAAGGCAACGTTGTATAGCGCTATCGCGCCTTAGCTCTCTTATCTATTTGCACGCGAACGAACGAGATAAAAAGCGTGATATAGCCTTAACACGCGCATCATGCTACGGCCTCAGGTCGTACTGTACGCTAATTAAATTCGCTTTGATAGAGGATACGCGCGCAGGCAGAAGGCCGGGACGCGCTCCTTCCGGCCCCCGCACAACGCTCTCAGTTGACCTGTCGCGACCGCTGAACTTCACTACTATTAATTTTACTTACACTGTGACATAATACTGTTACATACATTATTCAGATTAAATATATAAACGAAACGTTAGAAATTTACTGTTTAAACAGACAAACGGAAGGTCAAATTAACCTTGTCTGTAGACCTCTACCCGTCCTATAAGAAGTACCTAGAGATATCTCTGAATCAATGTTGCCAAAGCAAAGACAGTTACTGCGAAGAAAATGTATGATATAACCTTTGAATCTTAAATACTAAAAAGGATCAAACGGAATGTTGAGATTCGGAGCATTTCTGCTTTAGAGAGATTTTGCAGACTACTAATTTTTAAAGAAAACTACTTTGAAGAGTAAAGAGGAGACCTTTCTCCAGCAGTATAGGCAAAGTCCGAGTCCGACTCGCGCACGGAGGGCTCCGTACCACCATACAATTTTACAAAAAAAAAGTATGGGTAACTCTTAATTGTTTACTTCTTTTTTTTATATATATTCTGTGAAAATATCAACCGTCTAACTATTACGGTTCAAAAGATACAGCACTTTATAGGTAGGACATACAGACGGACAGACAGCGTATGGACAAACAGCGTAGACTTAGTAATAGGGTCCCGTTAGCACCAAAAAGGCATAGTAAAAGTATCTCGACCGATTACTTGGTGTCAACTACCACTTTATACGATCCTCATCATTCTACGAAGATCTCAAATTATTCAACAGCAAATACCCAATTCATATATCGACGAACTCAGCATGTCGCGTAAATTTACAAGAATCAAAACGATTCGATAAAGAAAATTGAGTAGGACGAAATAGGTAAACGGTTACATAAATTAAGTCCGTTCGATTACCTAGAAACAGACGGTATTATCCAAGTATCTGTATCGATACACGACCCTACTCAAGGAGACAAATCGAGTCACTTGATAGTTGATACTGTAGCATAAACATATCTAGAATATCACTAGACGATAATTATGTAATGACTGACAAGCTATGAATAAACTATAGACGATCTAACGGACAGATATTTAAGCGTAATCTAGGACTTTCGAAGTGCTTTGCAAGTTGGGAGTTAAATTGCTGAATAAGGGTTTGATTTGGACCTAAATTACAGGCATGGAATCGAATTTACCCGTAGCTCTTTCCCTATCTGTCGTTTAGAAACACCATTCGCTAAAGCGAGACAAATTGTTTGCCCGGCATCCGTAGTCCGAAGAAGATATAATAATAGAGAGGGTTCCTCTATACCCCTTTCAGCAAAGGATAAAAGAGAGAAGCAAATGATAAAAGAAACCTCACTGATCTGCGATGTATACCAGATCTTGAAAATACAGGGTCCAACTTAATATGCTGACGGTTTAAGAGGATGATCAGACCATCAAACTGAACAGCTTTCTCTATGGGACCAATGTCGAAATCGCGAAAATCGATCAGCTGTTCCATAAACCGTAATCCAACTCGACCCAAATGTCTGGGAAAGCTAATAAATTTTTTTCCATACAGAAAGTTGGTCAGATTGATGGTCTGATCATCCTCTTAAAAAACAGTCAGCATATTAAGCACCCTATATAGTCAATTTATGCTCAAAACTAAAAGACGTGCTAAACAATACTACAATTCTATTAAGAGAGATGCAGAATGATCCAACTCAAAATATTTCAATGACTTCTATAAAATACTTATAGTCATTGACTGAAAAGAGGGTGAAGACTGACAAGCCCCCTGGAAAGGAGACAAAATAAAACGAGATAACAGAAATTGCCATGTTGCCAGTCAAACAACTTTCAGCTCTTCGTTAGTTGAGAATAAGGTCGCAAAAGGATTCCATCTTTTCGCTATCCTTTTCGCGAGGTAATCGAATTCTGATATAGCGTATTCCTCCAACAGACATTTTATTCCCAGTGAAGTTAAGAATTTTACATTCCGATTTTATGAGGCTTATGGTTCGTAGTTCTAGCTTAGAATGGACCTATCCCGTGGATGTTGTTCGAAGCTTTTAAAGATAAAATGGGCAGTGTTTGTAAGAGACCTTTACAAGCTATTTTTGAGCATAGGCGATGTCGCAATTGCACCGCCGCGATTTTTACAGAGCGTTATCGTACCGACATCGCCCCGATTCCATCGCAACGCTGATTGATCTCAGAAATATAGCGGCGATGTCGCTGTAATATCGTTTTATCAACGGCTACAGTACCAAAATCGCAAGTCAGAAGCCACTAGCCACCTATCACCACTTAACTAATACTTTCAATATGCTAAAAACTTGCCTCGCTAAAACTGTGCGCTTTAAAAGATTGTTAGTTGTACCAATGTTTCTGACTACTCCGTAAGAGATGGTGTTCTTTTAGAAGCTTAAGTATCTCATTATTATCAGCTTTTATTGAGCTGTATCTTTGTCTCAGAACTGCACTAATATTTATCTGTTAGCTAAGAAGAAAGTCCCGGAAGACGTCAGTTCTTCCAAGATAGTCCTATGATACAGGAAGCGGATGTGTCACTATTCGATACCATCTGACGAGGCCGGCCGGCGTGGCAAAACCATGGTGGCTCGTTTATTTTACTATCAACCATTACTAAACTAAATAAAACGCGAGTTTTTTTTTTATTAGTGCCCAATAAGAGACTTTTGAATCAATGTAGCTAGGTCCCAGATGCCAGATAGTGCATGTCAAGGTTGATTCGTATTGCTTGTGGAGGAACTGGGTGGGCTAGGTGTGAAGCCTGGGGACCGGCCGTGATCAACAGTTCTTAGTTAGACCTTGTATTTCAGTGATTATTTCTCTTGCGCAATTTATGTCTTGCATTCGATTGTGAACCTTATTGTGGTAGGTTACGGGTTACATATTCACGTTGAAAATGGTTTCGTATGGAGAATATTTGCGAGGGCGGCAGTGGCGCCATCTGTTAGCTTTGTCGTTATAATTTGTGCTGTTTGTGGGTGTTTGACGTGTGATGCCATCTGAGCCAAGCTCCCTCATGCTTGTCTGCTGATATATCATGGTAAAACTTAATTCTTTCTCAAAATTTAATTTCTCGATCTCGATTATCATCAGCTGCAATCGTCCACACTACTGGAGCACATCTCTATCCTCATGATGAGGTTGTGAGGGTGTTAGTTCACCAGTTAGTTAGGGTTGTGCACAATGCAGATTGGTAGACTTCACATACGCATCAGAATTTCTTCGTCAGCGTATACAGGTTTCACAATTATATTACTTAAGTAAGTTCGTATTTTCTTAATAATGATACACAAAGCATTTCCGCTCTAATAAAGGGAACAAAAGGGATGTTTCCATATGAATAGGCAGTGTAACAGCTTCCGTGATAACTCTGGTCGGTGCCCCATTCAGGAAAGGACCTCGGAAACTATACATTATAGCCGATGAGCTGGTTCTAAGACTTCCCCCTTATTTATCGACTAAAGAGGAATATTTGAGGATTAAGCCAGATTGAGCTCTAATGTTTTCGGTGCAAGATTTGATTTAGGAAAACAGGTTGTTTGTTGACAACGAAGTAAGTCGGTCACGATCCGACTTTCACTATCGCAGTTAAATTGTTACGTAATTTCTTGCTACTTTCCTTCTCATTTTAAATTATGATAAAACTTGCCGAGTTTAAGATTTTTAGGCGCGGTTTATACAGAAGAGACGTATGGGGGTGGCGGATATTCAAAGTAATACAATTATGAACCTTATAGTACGTAGCATAGTGTCATTTGGAGAATTAGGCCCGCGCCTCCAGGCGACGTTACCTGGAGGCGCAGAAGCGATTCTCCTTTATGACAAAAACTACGCTTACGCTTGAGAAGAGATGAGTGGCATATTACAAGACGACTGTTAAATATGAATGTGGATGGCTGCATGAAGAGAGGACGACCAAAGAAAAGATGGATGTATTGTGTGAAAGATGACATGTGTAAAAAAGGTGTGTGCGCTGAAATGACGGCTAAAAGAGATGAATGGAGGAAGACGACATATTGCGCCGACCCCAAATAATGGGATTAGGGCAGGAAGAAGAAGACAGAACTGCAATCCTACTCAACCCAAATGTATGGGAATTGGGACAGCAGATTTTTTTATTGATGATTTCGATGTTGATCCCATAGAGAAAAATTTTCAGTTTGATGGTCTGATCATCCCTTGAAAACCGTCAGCACTATTAAGTTGGACCTATATTTTTGATGCTATAGAATAAGTTGCGTGACGAAAATCTTTTGTTCTTTCTATCTACATTCCTAATTATAGCCCTTTCTTTACCTTCCAAGGGTAATAGCAAAATAATTTGCAGTTCCAACAAACTTTTGTAGCCAACGTCCATTCTCAACGGAAAAAGCTAAAGCAATACTTCTGCCTCTAATTTAAAATTCAAATCGCTATAGCAAACACCAACAAACCGAGAAGCCTTCATTGTTATGGTCACAACGTAACCAGCTAAACCAATTGTAACTCTAACGCCGATGAATAACGTTCACAACTTATTTCAAATAGTCTTGTAGTAATTCTGTATCAAGGCTGATACAAGTTCAAACGAAAATGAGTCTTACTATGTGGGTTTACGGTAGTATTGTTAGCGGAGGGGAGTAGCGAGGGCAACACGTGGCGGGCGACCCGACGCAGGCGAGCTTGACCTAGTTCCTAGATGCACCATTTCGGCCCCGTTTCGAAAGCAAGAACGGCCCTCAACGGCGGATACTCTATGACAGGGGCCCGAGCCCTTCATCACCGAGCTTATCCCCTTTGTCTGAAATATTTGAAGCGAATATCGCTTGGTACAGTTAGTTGTGTAGAAGTTCGATTGATTTGCTAATAAATACACATGTTTGCTTCTGATTACTGAAATCTATATTGCGTTAGTAACTATTTTGTCTTACAACTATCATGAGAGCTTATGAACGCTGCCAGTGATGCTATCTGTGTGGTGAAATACTAGGCTGGAAAGATTTAGAATGACATACCATCGACGAGAAGAATTATTAGGATTTTAGCCAAATAACGTCTACAGATAGACAATGGTCTTGTCGAATGATCTCCCAATAACAAACAACCCTTACCAGATTTCCTATTCGCAGAATACCATAGCATCCGAAATTACTACCTTTCTGTAACATGCATTCTATAGCAGATGCCATAGCAATCGCTGAGGATGTAATATGACAAGAGTTGTATATTAGGTCCAATTTTTTCTTCCAAATATTAAGTGTCGAACATGGGTTAAATTCTACTAGACTATGAAGTCTCTCAATTATCGGACTCTAGTGCTTTTCAGCAATTGTTATCAGGTTGCTGATGTTGCAACTAGAAATCCGGCACAATAAAGACGTCATATTTTGTTGTATCCTCACTAAAAGTCCTGTAAAGGTAACTGTCAGGCCCTTTATTCAATAGGGTTACATTTGGTAAGGTAAACGAGAGAGAACTCACAGTTCTGTGATCAAACAAGACATTTAACAGCGTCTTCTGAATCTAAACTCGTAACATTTGGCATGATGCCGGGCCAGCTCCGTTACTCGAAACAACTTTATAATAGTCATAAAATTACTCTAGTACGCAATTTTTACACACAGTAAACATATTATTCTAGCTTTTTAGAGCGCCTTATCGGTACTAAAAATACTGCGTATTATAGCTACGTAATGAACAATAGAGTGATGTCGCGACAAGGAAATTAATTAATTATTTGGTAATGTCTACCTATACATCCTATATCATATTGAAGCGCACTAAATTCGTTCTATCGAATGCGTTAAGAAGATATTAAGGGCATATAATTCGGAGCGCGCTCCATACAAACGAAGTCTGGTGATATTTTGAATACTAACCAAATAAGGTCAATGAAATTTTGCAGAAACAATCTAGAAACAAAGCGCTATGCTTGTATCGTGCCAGATTTTCCTTAAAATGTACAGTTTTAAAGTTACAGTGCCTCAAAGATTTCCATACAAATCTTTAATGATTCCTAGCATTGAAACTGTAAATTTTTAACGAAAATCGGACACGAACCAAACATAGAGATTTGTTTCTAGATTATTTATGCAAAATTTCATTGAGCTTAATTGGTTAGTATTGAAAATATCACCAGACTTCGTTTGTATGCAGCGCGCATTTACGCATTCGGAATAAACTTCTCTTAAGTTCCTATTCCACAAACAAGACAACAGACAAATAAAAGTCAGCCACAGATAGCATCAGCATAAAAGGCAATAAGACTGCATAAAAAGCTGAATCTCGCATAAGAACAAAAAGTGCTAGAACAATAGCACTGGAAGCATTGTAAATTGGCAGATTACAGGCCGCACGGTTCATCGACTACGTACAATGGATCCCTGACACGTCACACGCGTCATCCTGATCGTGGATACACAAAGGAAATACTTCGGCTTCATTCTTTGTTCAAATTACTGAAGAGTTATTTCAATTTCGAAATAAACCTCAGCGACAAAGGTGGAATTTCAACGCATTCGCTGCTAAGCTCAAAACAACGCGAGTGCTCATACCGCGAAATAAGACACAATCCGGACTCACCACGCGAGTCGTGCGCGCCACGAGACGTAAGGCGGTTATAGCGGAACTACGACGTTGGTCGTCAGCAGTGAATGTGTTAAAGGAGTTTACAATGTAGGAAGAGTTGTCCAATTCTCTTATCACAAATCAGATAGAGCAGTTCTGAAAACAATTTTCATGGACACATACTTGAGTCAATCGTTTTTATGATACCTTAAAACTTATAGCAGTTACTAGCATTCAAATACCTTCGGGTAACAATCTCAGTACAGCGGTCAGTCCTTTAGATGCCAAATTCGTAAAGTTAAGAAGTTTAATGTCCAATATTTAACGTCAACCGGACAGCAAATTGTGAACTAAGTAAAATATATTTACTCGTAACACATCCATGACCTCATAATTTCTGATGCATTTCTGACGAGTGTTTTGCAGACTTTATGTGGTGCCCAGACCAAATCTAGACCAAACCCTGATCATCCCCTAAAAAATCGTCAGTATATTAATATGTAGACTGTTTTTTAAGGGGATGATCAGACCATCAAACTGAACAACTTTTTCTACAGGACCAACATCGAAATTGCCAAAAAAATGTGCTGACCCATACATATGAGTCAAGTAGGATTGAAGTTTTGTATTGAACAACTGATTTTTTGCGTTTTCTTTGTTGTTTCCTTAGGAACGTTTATCAGTTTGATTGTCTATCCCCTTTAAAAACCGTCAGCATATTAAGCGTCTATATGCCTCGAATTGAGAGTGGGAACTGGATAAAAAATCTTAAATAGGTCACGAATGTGTTTCAGGATCTCAGGCTGAGATAACTTCATTATTTGAGGTTGGTAATCAGATCGTCACATCAACATTATCCTCTTTCCCACTCAGCTCTATTCTACTCTCTCAACTCTACTCAACCCTTTTGCCATGGATACATTCTGAGAGGGGAACATTTTGCTAAAGCCTACATGCTGCGAAAGGGGAGTTTTGCGCACCGCGTACATTTGGCACCTGAGCTCCCTATCCAACTCTGTCAACTCTATTGATCTCGTTTAATCAAATAACATTGTTATGTACCCTACGGGAGGTATTTGACCTCATTTCAGCAGATAGCAAAGAGGTCAACGATGAAGCACACCCTGGAGGCATATATTCACTACAAACTTTGAACAGAGCGTGCTAGAATAGAGAAAGACAAGCTCAATAATGGTATACGGATTAAGGGACCAATCTGTTTTATTCTAGGATACTTCCTAAACTAAAAGGTGTGAGTAATCTTGAGATGGATATCCAAAGTTAGTGATGATTAGAATAGTCCACCCCATTTCTTTATGTGGATTTACTATGTAAGATTTCTTAAACCCTTAAAAATAAACCTATAATTCGGAGCGCGCTGTATACAAACGAAGTCTGGTGATATTTTCAATACTAACCAATTAACGTCAATGAAATATTTGATAAACAATCTAAAAACGAATCTCTATGTTTGTATGAAGTCATATTTTCGTAAAAATATATAGTTTTAAAGTTACAGTGCCTCAAAGATTTTCATACAAATCTTAAATTAATCCTTAACTAATACTGTATGTTTAAACGAAAATCGGACATCATACAAACATAGAGATTCGTTTCTAGATTGTTTCTAAAAAATGTAATTGACTTTAATTGGTTAGTATTGAAAATATCACCAGACTTCGTTTGTATGCAGCGCGCAGACCAGTTGCACAAAATTTCTGATAACCATGAAAGAGTCGTGATTTTATGTCCGATATATCGAGTGATTTTTTTTGCCGTTCCGGAGTTTTCAGGGGTGGTTCAGATCATCAAACTGAACAACTTTCTCTGTGGGACCAATATCGAAATTGCGAAAATAAAATCTGTGGTCCCATACATTTAGGTCGAGTAGGTTTGTATGGAACAGCTGATTTTTTTATCGCGAATACGATATCGGTCCCATAAAGTTGTTCAGTTTGATGGTCTGATCATCCCCTTAAAATAGTTCCAGCTAATTTTGTTAGACCTTATATTAGGAATATTTAGAAGGATCCTATTTGCAAGCGAATCCAATGGCAAAGTCAAAGTCAATATAATTTATTCAATAAGCTTGCCACACACTTATCAAACGTCAAATCTTTTTTAAAGCTACCACCGCGTCGGAACGTGTTGTCGCTGTAGAGTAGATGCGGCCAGAAACTCTACAACATAACACGACTTAATAACTATTACAATATAAATTCTTAAGCTAAAGTTATGTATAAAATAATACATAGTCTATGTAATAAATAGGCAGTTAGATAGTTGACAAAACAACTAAATAAACTTGACTAAATTTGTACAGATTACATCGGCATAGCGTAATCAGTGACCGCTCAAGTTCAAGCATTCGGTATCGGCGTCGCCCTTCAGGCTGTGCCCTCATTAGTTGGCATGGCTGGTGGATTCCCTGCTCCCAAGGGTGGAGTTACGTTGAATTACGGTACGTGTATCGCAAACGCGTGCCTCGGCTTAAAATGATTGCATATTAATGTTGTGCTGCCACGATATATTACTTTTTGTAAAGTATTCGGCAATTACTGTTGGCGCGCTCCATACTTTGAGCTCCATACAAACGAAGTCTAGTTACATTTTCAATACTAGCCAATTAAAGTCAGTGAATTTTTTTAGAAACTTTTTTTTAGATCTTAAATTAATCCTAGCATTGAAACTGTATATTTTAACGAAAATCGGACAAAATACAAGCATAAAGATTAGTTTCTAGATTGATTCTGCAAAAATTTCATTGACTTTCAATTGGTTAGTATTGAAAATATCACCAGACTTCGTTTGTATGCAGTGCGCATTTACGCATTCAGAATAAATTTCTAAAATACCACTACCAGAATTTTGTCGTCGCCAACTACGAAACAAACAATGAACTGAACAGAACATGCCCTACCTAAACAGAAAGGCGTTGACGGAGGGCGATAATAACACCAATGTATACATCAAGATGGTCTAATTTACCTTATCAACACGTACAGAACGAATCATTACGATAACATTGCCTAAAAATAAATTTCAATAGCTCAAAAATCTAAACTAATATCACATTTTTATAGCTTTTTGACGAAATTTTTTACGTTTAGAAAGGGTTGAGCCTCATCTGGCATTTTTTCACGTTCTCTCCTTTTCTGTCGCTCAGGAAAGTCATTGGCTAGAGCGAGAAAGGTCACAGCACTGTCGGTGCTGCCGCGTGCGATCGCATTCCCGCTATCTTTCAAATGTCGTTTCTAAGCGACAGAAACGGAAGGACCGTCAAAAAATGCGATCATCTTCTTATCGTGTGGGCAAAGCCCTGGTGTAAGAGTTTTTTCAGACCGCCTTACGGCCTCTGACGTGGTTTTTATATAACGACTACTGCCACGAGAGATAGTAGCCAGGACCAACGGCTTAACGTGCCACGGAATCATCTTTCTTTTCAGACTATTAGGTGATTCGGCCTGCAATGTCCTAACCAACTGGAGACAAACATATCACTAGGTATCCCCCGTGGAAATCGAACCCAGGACCTCCGTGTCAAGAGTCCAATGCTCTTAGTCATTAGACCACGGAGGCAGTGGGTGACAAAAAATGCGATTCCATGGTGCTAGATGAGGTTCAACCCTAAACCACCCCTTTAATTATTACTAGGGTGTTTTGTTACACTCTGTATACGTTTTCTACGCTACGTAATAGTACCTACATACCGAATGGCTACTCCCACACTAACTTTTGATATCAGGTCCCACTCCGAACTTGAAGTAGTCTAGGAAAAATAAGGTTTGAGATTGCATTAAAGACACTTTAGTAAATTGTGTTTGAAATAATATTACTGTTAGTTTTTAACATTTTTGTCGAGATTTCGTGGTTATATTGGCTCAGGAACCTGAGAAATACCTTAAAATCGATATAAATATACCAAGGGCAAGCTTATTTCGATAGATATTTTTTCCAGCATACTAGCAAAAGAGACAGTTACTTATCACAAGGCAAATTTAATGTGTACAAACAAACAGTAAATAATTTAGTTTTGAGGTTATAATTTTTGAAGACTTACAAAATATTAAATATTTACTCAAATTTACGATATTAACCGGGGATTATTATTGTTATAAGTAAAACGTATTGAATGAAGCCATCCTGTACAAAATCACTATTTTTTCATTTTTTGTTCATACCTAAATTGAATGTTTTGGAAATGTCTTAATTATTCAATAATACACAATAAAAACTCGGGAATTATTGCGAATTTATGTTCTACAGGCATTTATCTACTAGGTATATTCCAAATTATCACCAAAAGTGCTATTAATGCAACCTTCTCCATACAAAAATCCGTAGATTTCCCCGACTAAAGAGAGATATTAGTGGAGTAGTAAAAGATTCACTTTGCAATACAGATGCGGCCTAAGTCTGAAGTCGGATTGATCAAGGCTGCGATGGATGGGTGTTGAAAAGTAAAGTGAAGAAAAGAGATGTGATTGACCGACTATAAAAATTAATTGATGTACCATCGATCTCGAATGAATACTTGACCCAAGTGCCACTTGACAGTAGCATAGAATCGGACGGGTCAAGACCTTGTGCTAAATATCGATGCTTTTCCAAGAATAAAATGCTGCTAAATAAAGTATATAACTTCAATGGAACTTCATAACAATATTTTACATAGATTTATATCTGGTTTTCAGCTTAAGGTGCCATACGACCCGAAATTACCTAGGAAGGGGTCTCTTATTTTTCGATTTTCTACAAGATTTATACAGTTACCGAAACGAAAAAAATTCACAGTAGTCTTGGATAGTTCATCTAGTGAAATTTTAAATTGAATACATGATTGATATTACTTCACAGGACAGATTTTTATTTTCGAAAAGTTAAGAAAATAACGCATTTTTACCATTATTTTCTCAAACTAGAATAACTTGCAACCGTTTATAATTACTGGAATTTTATTTCACACATTCACCATTAGTTAAAAAAATCTATAAAAAGTACTTTTATTAATTATTTTTAACCGAAAATACAGCACACGCACGCACTTATCGGTGAACTGGGCAATCGAGTTTCTCATAGAAAATATTGGCCTGAACCTATGGCCCCTTAGGTTCACAGTGACACCCAGTGACAGTACTCCTAATGACATTTTAGGAACAAATTGGAAGTAGATAATAATTGGACCAGAGTAGTCAATTTCGGCTACGCAGGATATTTTGATGTGCATAAACACATATGCATTCTTTAGTTTTCCTGAATCTGGCGAAACGAGAAACCGATAAAATAGTTCTGATTCATGCAGCAGTGGCAGGCCTGTCTCACTCCACAGCTCAGGTACGTTTGACGGCCGATCCCCACAGAGGGGTGAATAGTTAGATACACCGTGTAAACTTCTTGGTCAAATCTCATTAGACTTGCCGCCATTTTGTGAGTAGTCAATGCGAGACTTGAAAACCCTAGCGATGTCACGCTGCCAGCACGTGAAAGAATGAAAGAGGGAGACTATGTAAAGGAAGCTTTCATGCCTAATGACTCGGTTAATTTTGGTTTGCACGCGCGCCGTTGTGACGGTTGGTAGGTTATTCGCGAATTATACGATAAGACGGATAACTTAGCACCTTATTGAAGTGATTCTTCTGTACGGGTAGTACTAGTATTTATTCTGTGGCAGTGGTTACAAGTGGCCACACGGCGATATGGCATCAGAGATATGGACGATGCCTAAAGGAATTAGTTCACCTCCTTCCAACACTCGGTTTTCCAGGTGTTCTGCTTCGAAGCGGATCATAAAGGTGAATATGAATGCTTGTAAAACACTTACAACATACATTTTAATTAGATTTGTATGCTATAAAACAAAACAATGGGTGACGTGAAAACGCATTCAATTGTGACATTGTATGGAACGAGATTTAGTGTCCGACTTTCCTTGACAACTACTCGTATAAATTTACATTTGAAGATAGTAAACTCGCATACCGGGCGTAAGAGCGATGATAGTCCATACGGAAGAGAGCTAGCGACTCAATCACGAGGCGGCGGTTCGATTCCTGGCCTGTACCACTAATGTATATGCTCACGACTATATTCCCCGAAGGGGTAGTCAGAGATGTTCTGAAATCTCAGAGCATCCACGTTTCACCAGTAGTACCGAAACTCTGTCCAGTGTGACGGGGGGTGAACGCGGCGCCACTTGTAATGGACAGTGGGTACAATACGTGCCTCGAAATTGAAGCATGTAGGTTTCCTCACGATGTTTTCCTTCACCGAAAAGCCAGTGGTGTTACAAATCGTACATAAATTCCTAAAAACTCATTGGTACGAGTCGGCCTGGACGGGGATCGAACCATCGCCTCCTGCACTGGCCACTGTACCACTAAGTTCTTCGGAATTTATGTACGGTTGTATTTATCATTATCACTAGCTCGGCGGTGAAGGAAAACATCGTGAGGAAACCTGCATACCCGAGAATAATAAAAAAAATAGTTCGGATGTATGTGTAAAATATGGGTGAGCTTGGGGCGAACACAAAAGACCAGCAATGGTCGCAGAGTTACACAACGACCCTTGCTTGCAATAGCCCAGCCAACAATAATAATACAGGGTGTAAAAAAAATCCTGTTGGAGCATTTAGTGGGTGCTTCAGACCATCAAACTAAGCAACTTTCACTATGGAGCCAACTTCGAAATCGCGAAAAAATCTGCTGTCCCATACATTTGACTCGAGTTGGTACTGCAGTTTTGAATGAAACGGCTGTTTTTTTTATGGTCTGAAGCACCCCTAAAGGCTCCAAAAGGGTTTTTTTACACCCTGTAGCTGTTTGTCAATTCAGTAGAAGAAACCCTGGGCGTCTACCAGGACTTTTGATTTCGATATATCGTGAACGTTTTCATTTAAATATAATTCTCTATTCTCATGAATTTTATTTTAATTACTAGAGTTAACCCGCGACTTCGTCCGCACAAATAACATACCAGATTTTAAGTCAGATCGTAAGCTATCAAACAAAAAAAGGTTCATCAAAATCAGTTCAGTAGTTTTTGCGTGATGCTGTTACAAACAAACAAAACAAACAGACGGACAAAAATTCTAAAAAATGTGATTTGGAGTCCGAGATACCTAAAAACCATATCGTAATCTTTTTCATGTAAATATCTTCAATGTACAGACACACTTCTGTTACAGTTTTATAATAGTTAAGATTGACTAAAACAACAACTAACAGCGGATAATGCAACAATTTGTGAAGGTAATGAAGCCAATTACAGATTCCTTTACGTTAAAATATTTTGTTATAAAGTAAGTAATTTAAACACTAAAGAAGTTAGGTAAGTAGGCACTTGAAGAAATTTATTCAAAAAGTAAACTTTTTAATCAAAACAACATTTATAACTAACCTAACCTAACCTATATCGTTTGTTTCGTATATTTTTCTGCCGGCCATCTCTAAAATAAATTCCTAAATAAAATGATAAGAACCTCAGTTAAGAAGTAAACTGGATTGACCTCATCACGAGTCGTTGTCCTGATTCCTGACCACAAGGGGGACTGTTCATACTTTACAAATTGTACCACACACACGCACACATACAAGAATGTTTACGTTCCTTGCAAACATGGTAAATGAAAACTTTGTGTTTGGAACATATTTTTTCCCTTAAATCTTCTTCGATGGTGGTGGTCCAGTGGCGAGTAACCTTGCCTGCCGTGCAGGAGGCGATGGTTCGATCCCCGCCCAGGCCGACTCGTACCAATGAGTTTTTCGGAATTTGTGTACGATTTTAACACCACTGGCTTTTTGGTGAAGGAAAACATCGTGAGGAAACCTGCATGCTTCAATTTCGAGGCACTGTCCATTATATGGCGACAGGCTCACCCCCCGTCGCGCTGGACAGAGTTTCGGTACTACTGGTGAAACGTGGATGTTCTGAGGTTTCAGAATATCTCTGACTACCCCCTCGGGAAATATAGTCGTGAGCATATGCTATATAATTTGTGCCGACTAAGTCGCGGGTAAACTCTAGTAATTTAATAAATGTGCAACGGACCAAGCAGAAGAGCATCATGTGAATCTATTAACGGTACTCGAAAACAAAGGTCGCTTCAAAAACAATCATACACTCCGCTCGGTTTCACACAACATACGTTTATTTTAAAATGCATGAAGCTAGAGTACTTTCCTATCCTATCCTAGGCTGTTCCATACAAAACTACAAACAGACTCGACCCGAATGACAGTTGAATCTTATCTCGTGATTTTGATGTTTGTCCCATAGAGAAAAAATTTCAGTTTGATTGTCTGAGCCACCCCTGAAAATATTGAAAGTGTTTAAAAATTACCTAAATACAGGTTGTAAACTTAAATGCGTTACAATAAAGGGGGTGCTTCAGACCATAAAACTGACTTTTACTATGAGAACATTGAACCTTTAGTAAAACCAACATTGGACCAAAAAACAGCTATATCATCCTGTTTATTCGAGCAGCTATTGACATTTTCTATGGAAAAGTAAAAATTTTTCGCGATTACTTAGTTGGTAAATATTTTTAGTTTGATGATCTGAACCAGTCCCTAGAGTATGTCCTGCATAAGCATTAGTTTCATCAACCCGTCCCATCTATCGACAATCCTCAACTCATCAACTGAAATGTAACCAGCATATCGACTTCCCACTTTCCAAGCTCAACAAGTAGGTAATGTAATGAGACTAATTTCGTCAACACACCTGTCCTGTCCTCGATACGTAAGCCTCTCAGGCCGGCAGCGAAGCCCCCGGGCGTTAGAGCCCTGCAATCATGTTAGTACTAAACTAATGCTCAGTCTACACACTCCTTCATGCGCGCGCGCTTAATTGCGCAAACTGATTTGCGCAAGTAAGCGCGCGCGAATGTATGGTAAGACGGTAGTTCGTGCAATTCTACACGCGCGGCTCTTTAAAGACTGGACTGCTCATTTTCGGTTTGCAAGGTTTTACTTGTGTATGTGGACAAGCAATCAGGCCACGCCTCAGTCCGCTCTTCAGTCCGGTAATTTTTTTAACAGAACAACGTTTGTAAATGCCTGATAATGGGTGAAATTTATATTTTAAGCCCACAATCTGTTTCAAAAAACTGTTCTGCAGTTTGGAATAATATTTTATAGTGAATGTACCGTGTTTTTTGAAAATAAAATAAATAAATGTTAACGACATATATCTGTTTTTTTTTCCAATCGGCAAGCAATAAAATTCTTTTTAAACCAAAAACTCTTCCGTCAGCTGCGATGCTAGAAACAATTTACTTGGTGGCTTGCGCGAAGGCTTACTTGTACCGTGTGGACGGCACTTAAGCCTCATTGGAAAGCTTTCATATGTATTGCTAGGTTACATTATGTCTGTTGGTGTGAACGTGACATCGTGAAATTTTCTTCAGTACAACATTTACTACAAAACCTAGACCACAGAATAGGTAATCATTCGTATATAGTTCTACATACAGAACGTCCACTCCCCCGCCCCCTCTGACTTCAGATACCCCACCACACCTCGCACTTTCTGGGGAAACTTGAGGGAAGCCGAGCAAGGGAATGCAGTCAGGCGCGCGCACCCGTTGAATTTAACTACATGAAATATATTTTATTTTTATCCTCTCAGTAAAAATAAACGTTGGAAAATAACGCTAAATTCTCATTTTCAGTGATTCTTTAGCTTAAATACTATGTTTAATAACAGAATGAACTATTAACGAAATGTATAATGATGTTCATACGATGCGTGGTAAGTCAACTCTACATATATGTCATGCACAATCTGCGCAGTGCGCAATGTTAAATCGAAAACGTTATTTGAAGGATCTGTGCCTAGACCTAGACAGAGTCGACTCAGCAAGTCCATATGGAAGAGAGCTAGCGATTCTAACATCAGGCGGCGGTTCGATTCCTGTTCCTGGCCTGTACCACTAAGTTATACGGAATTTGGGTACGGTTGTAATTTATCATTATCACTAGCTCGGCGGTGAAGGAAAACATCATAAGGAAGCTTGCATACCCGAGAATGGAAAAAAAAAGTCCGGATTTATGTGTAAAATATGGGTGAACTTGGGGCGAACACAATAGACCATAAGGTAGCTACAGCTTTGGCAACACTGCAAGAGAGTAGCTTTTGAACACAATTATGACAACATTTACTGATGATATCCATTTTTCGACATTTTCCATGGAACAGCTGTTACCTTTAAACCACATAACAGTGTAAGTCGAATACGGAACACCTTCCGACGCGGTGGTAGATTCAAAAACATGACGTCAAAAAGTTATCTATGTGATATTATTTTGAATAAACAATTTTGACTTTGATACAATCCATTCAACCTAGTTTTTTCTCAATTGCATAAAATATACTGTTCCGACCCTGTATATCTTGATCCCAAAGACACAAGTCTTATAAACAGATCGATTCCAATTATATGGGACGTTACGTGGGCAGTGGACATGTCCTATAATCAGTATTCCGATCCCACTGTGTATTACTTTAGCGTATGTCTGTCATACGTTTGTATTGATTGCAATGGCAGCGGTGCGGACAAAACGCATTTATTGAAACATATTCGGCTATCTGTGAATAAAATAGAATTTTAATTAACAAGCATTCATTGTTATGCTTGTCAATTCTTATTAATTATTTTGTTTATTATTTACAGTAATTATGTATCGAAAGAATAAACAAAATTTATGAAATCGCAATTTCCAGAACAATAACATAATAGGAAATGTTTTTATAACATAATCTCCAAATAGAGATTATGTCATAAAAACATTAAATAGGGCTCAACTTAAGGCGCAATAGTAAGAAGAAATACCTTCTAGGCAACTTTTATTTTTAATTTTTCGACTAGATTTATACAATTTACTGAAACCAAAGACATACCTCAGTATTCTTGGATAGATTATCTAGTGAAATCATAAATTGAATACACGATTGGAATTACTTCACTCGATAGAAAATCGTCACAAAAATGTCGTATTTTCATGTATTTTAAAACATTTTTCTCGTTTTATAAGAACTTAAAATAGTTTCCGATTTTTTGTATTTATACTCACATATTCACCATTAGTTTATCTAGTGAAATCATAAAAAGAATCTATTAAAAGTACTTTTGTTAATTCTTTTTAATCGAAAATACGGCACACGCACGCACTTTTTGGAGGGCTGGGCAATCGCGTTTCTCATAGAAAACATTCGTCTGAACCTATGGCCCCTTAATATGCTGACGGTTGATCCGGATGATCAGATCAACAAACTGAACAAATTTCTCTATGGAACCAACTTTGAAACTGGGAAATAAAATAGCTGTCCCTATTGTCTCATATATTTGGGTCAAGTAGAATTACAATTTTGATAGAAAAGGCAGATTTTTAGGGTTCCGTACCCAAAGGGTAAAAACGGGACCCTGTTCATAAGCCGCTAACACAACAGGGTTTCATCTCCTTAAAAATTCGCCAACGTAATTAAGGACCCTATTGTATGTTAACCTATACTGAATAAATATTTGTACCTGTAGATATAAAACCTAAATACCAAGATATCGAGCTAAACCTTAATATTATCAAAAGATACCGAATTCCAGAAATAGACAAAATATTAAATATACTTCTGCTTAAATCCTGTAAACGTCGTCTGGGTTTAATAACATGTGGGCGTAGGTACATATTACATTAAAAACTTGACTGAATGAGACGATATTAAAATTCCCAGTAATGTTTACACCCATCCATAACAGACCTCGATATCTTCTCGAAAAGCGAAAATTCTTTTTATACTCCTAAACCTTACGAGGGCACCTTAGACGATTTATATACGGACCCGCCGCGCCTTAGCATTTCCCCTCTGCCAACGTGCAAGATCAAAAAATCATACGCATTTACATACAATTTTATACCTTATCGCTAAACGCGACAGCCTATAACTGCGGAACAATAATTTCGAACTTATGACGTTTGGGGTTCACACGATACACTGTTTTTCATTATTTTTAACATTCAAAATTAGAATCTAAACTAATGGAATCAAATTCAAAGTTGCGTATCTCGTGCTACCTCGCCCCCCGCAAAAAGTGGCAGAAATATTTTTTAGTAGTATATGTATTTAAGGGGGGCACCGAACCTCCAGTGATGCTGTAAAATTTATTTCTATTATTTGACTTTTATTAAATCGAAATCGAAAACCAGCAATTACTACAATGTGTTTCTAATTAGCAATTACTACTTTGTAATTCTTGACAATGTTACACTACGTAATTTAATATTGAATTTATGTAATTGTACTTTGTATATTTTGTTTTGTTTAAAAGAAGTGTGTTGTAGAGTTTCTGGCCGCATCTTCTCTACAACGGAACACCTTCCGACGCGGTGGCAGATTCAAAAACATGACGTCAAAAAGTTATCTATGTGATATTATTTTGAATAAACAATTTTGACTTTGACTTTGTGACATTCTGACTGTTTTTTTGGAAATGTTGTAGAATTGTTAAGAAATAAGAAAATACGATTGAGGGCAGCACCGGAGGCTCGGTGCCCCCTTAAGAAAGACCCTGTATTATGTCCTGCCCCTGCCTACCACAACAGAGAATGAATCATAAACATATGTTATATACGTGCAATGGCAGGTTGACCATTCACTAACAGGTTCCTAGGTCGTTATCCCCTCGACAATGTGCTCTGTATCAACAACCCCGAGCAAAAACAAAAACCTGATACTATACGCTTTCTACTTCGAATCAATGACAACACGGTCGAAAGTGTGTTAATCCAGATCATATTCTATCTGTGTGCCAAATTTCAATAAAATCCATTCAGTAGTTTTTACGTGAAAGAGTAACAAACATCCATCCATACTTACAAACTTTCGCGTTTGTAATATTAGTAGGATATTTGATTTTATTTTTAAAAAGTTAGATACAGACAGTACCACCAGGAAAATGAGTCCGCTCGTTAATCTTTGTTTGAACAGACCAGAGTCGGTCAGCAGAGTCTCCGTCAAAACACAAAGTCGCGTGGAAGTCAAAGGGTGCAAAATGGGTTGCTACTAATCTTTCTCTGTCCCGCGACTGGCGAACGCTTCGACGCGAAAACGATAAGCAAATATCTTCAAAGGATTTTAGCGCACGAACGTGGCATATCCTGATTAAAAAAAATCAACATTCAAAATAGTATCACATGGATAGCTTTCTGACGTCATTTTGACTCTACGACCGCGTCGGAAGGTGTTCCGTTGTAGAGACGATGCGACCTGATTGGTCAATATGCAATAGCCGCATGTACGCTTTTAAAATTTGTCACCTGCGCAAGTATATCGGCAAGCCTCATTAACATGGTATATGCAGAAATGTTTTTAAAGAAGAGCGTTACATCCTCGGTTTATCACATTGACTTACCACTACTGGACGGAGGGTCCGCGCTCAAAAGTGTCCGAATAAAAGAGAACGAAAAAGTAAAAAAGAGAACGAATTACGCAACAGTCTTCGTTTGATCGGCCGACTACGCGCACGCGTAGGCGCGAGCCGCGCGCCGTGCCCCGATGGGGGAGTGGGACGGAAAAGAATTTCAGCATTTTCAATCTTTTTAATTGGTTTATATTACTATACGTACTTAGGTTTGTGTATTTTAGTCTCGGACACTTTATTCGAGTATTTTGTACTAGACCCGGCGTCCATAGTTTTCTACATCAATGGTTTAGTAGGTAAGTTGAATCCAAAAGGAATTTTTTAAAAGTATCTGATCTGAACTCAACCTAACTCAAAAGAAGACATGGAACAAAGAAACGACATCGAGATCTAGCGGTTCCTAAAATTACCTCAATATAGGGGGATAGCAGACGGGGGAATCTCAACTACAAGAGGTAACAAACCTTCAGGGAACTTGTAACAATAAATAGCGGACTGCCACCCCAGGTCCTTGCCCCAGGGCGTCTAGACGCGGAATTAGGCACCGTGCAGCGCACCAGCGCGGTCAACATACCCGGGCCAGACCAGACGCGCTCGATAGTACCCGGGTGTCGCGTCATCCGGATCATTGTGCACTTGACTAACTCGTAAAATAATGCATATAAATGTATAATGTACTGTATACATGACGGTAATCTCTTTTGGGCGATTATTCGATCTCAGCATTGATCAGATACGTACCAATAAGTTCTTTCGGAATTTATGTACAACAAAGTGATTTAAAACCGTCATGGCCGCTCTCTTTCGCATATGAAAAGTAACAAAGATAGAGGTACGTCTAGATTTTTATCCTTCTCTCGGGGGTGCTTGGCCTGCTGGACAGAAGAACATCACGTGGAAACCTAGACCAGACTCTGAGCACCAGATGTTATTGTAATGCACCAGTGTTTTACACGCATAAATTTAGTCCGTTTAAAATAGCGACAGGCTCACTACCTGTCACACTAACCAACTATAGGCACTTCTAGTCAGAGTTCAGAGTTTCTGGCCGCATCTGCTCTACAACGGAACACCTTCCGACGCGGTGGTAGAGTCAAAAATGACGTCAGAAAGATATGCATGTGATATTATTTTGAACAAAACATTTTGAGTTTGAGTTCCAGTGAAATATGAATATACAGAGTGAAATTGATATCATTAGCATCCTTTTAAACTAAGCACAGTAAGTGCACGAATATTCTAAATTTATCACATATTTACGATGGGAGTCTACCCATCAAACTAAACAACTTTTACTATGGGAGCAAACCGATCGTAAATATGTGATATCTTTAGAATATACGTGCACGCACGCGCGAGTGTTCGCTCTTGCATGCGAGTAAAAGAGGTATACACCATTGCTTACTGTCGTGTACCTCCCGTACCACCGAGGGGTGAGGTCAAAATTGGTGGGGGACAGGAAGTGTCTGTACTGTTAAGTAGGTAGTAATACCACAGCATAACTATAGTCCTTACAGTACGGCAACGGATGTAACGGAGGGGGCCTTGCGGGGAAGCGGGCGGTGCGGATCGTCCCGAGAATTGTATGAAGAATTCGGGATTGGCTGATAAGATTGTTGCCATATTGTAAGCCTAATAGTAATATTGTGGTAATACCCTTTCTTATACAGTGGCATATTAGGCCTCCTCGAATAAGGGTGAACGCGGGCCATACGCACCACACTGGCCCAGTGCAAATTGGTGGAGGCAAATAAGTGGTCAACTTGCTGATTCATTTATTAGTAAATACGATAAATTAATTCGATTTATTTATGGAAATAAGTCACTGAATAATTGACTTCAGAAATAAAATGTCACAGACATGAAATGCATTATTTATGTGCCGGCGAGCATCAATTTGCCGTCATCATGCACTTATGGTAGATTATGTACAAGCTACAAAGTTACCGAGACTACTGTAAATTAAGCAATTTTGCGGTTCAGTCATTTGTATACCCTTGCTTTGATGTCCATTAGGCCACATCATAGGAAAGAGTACCATCTACATACAGTACAGACACTCCCTGGCTCCCCAATGGACATTTCATTGCATGTAAGGTAAAGGTACCAAAATTATAAAACCATTTGGAGATTATGTGATTCAAAACTTGTAAAATTATTAGATTTTTCTATCCAATATTTCTTGAGTTATTTGAAAAATACTGAAAAATGCAAAGTTTCCCTTGCTGCCTTTTCTATTGACATTGAATTTTTTTTTTTAATTTCTTCAGATCAAAGTTTACAGTTATGAATCCTAACTTTTTCAGACAATTCAAAATTAAATTAAACAGAAATATCTATCGAAAATAAAATCGGAATAATATTTCTCTTTTTTACATTTTTCAATAAAGTATCGTCGTTAAAAAGATGGCATTTTTTATTTATTTTATCTATATTGGTTAAATGTTGTCCATTTTGACCTCGGACCCTCTCGGTGGTACTGGAGGTCGACAGTAAGCAGTGGTGTATTCCTGTCTCACTCTCACTCAATCAGTAAACATGTGTAACCTCTTCTTGTCAGTGTGATGCGAGCCCGTTTGTAATTAAGTGTCTAGGGTGTGATTTACCACACCACTCAGGGGAGAATTAAATCAGGGTGTTCACCTTATCCCTGACTTTCCCTTACTATTTTACCAAATACACCTTACTTTTTCAAAAAGTTTATCTGTATAGTTACAACAATGATGATGGAATGAAATAAATCTGGAATTTAGTTCTAATTCTTGATATCTTATGTATGCTCCTAAAAAGCTCTTTTGCCAACTAGCTAACAGTAAAAATACCAAAAATAAAGTGGAAGGAAACATTGGTAGAGGCAGACCTAGGAGAGGATACCTAGACCAGGTCAGGGACATCGTTAAAAAATGCCAGGTTAAAAGTATCCGAAATCGAAGGGAATTTATGACAAGATGTATGGACTTCGAGGAAGCAAGAGAGGTGTCAGAACCGCCCAAAGTGGAGATCTATAGGTTTTCGGTGACTCGCGCTCCTGTCAGAGCAACAAAAAAACAGCTGTTTCATACTAAACTGCAAAGCCTATTCGTCTCAAACATATGGAACAGCAGATTTTTTTTTGTTCTGACAGGTTTTACTCCCATAGTAAAAGGTGTTCAGTTTGATGGGTAGAGTATGGGGTTTAAAGGTTAATGATACTTTTCCTTACACCCTGTATAGTACAGTCGCCATCAGATATATCATAACAAACAAGGTGGTCAAATATTTCTAAGCAGTTCTTATTTTCAATAATTTCTTTACCAAAATATCTGAACGCCTAGAACATCAAATATATCAACGCAGTCAGGGTGATCATAAACATCAGAGCAGCTTAGTAAAAAAGACCTTATTCCCTTATTATACAATTTCAATTTTAAATAACATTATTGTAAAGAAATTATTGAAAATAGCTGTGCAGATATTTAGACAAAATACACATTTAGTGTATTGGTAACATTTACTGCATAGCATAGCATATGCTCACGACTATATTCCCCGAGGGGGTAGTCAGAGATATTCTGGAACCTCAGAACATCCACGTTTCACCATTAGTACCGAAACTCTGTCCAGTGTGACAGGGGGTGAGCCCGTCGCCACTTATAATGGACGGTGGGTACAATACATGCCTCGAAATTGAAGCATGCAGGTTTCCTCACGATGTTTTCCTTCACCGAAAAGCCAGTGGTGTTACATTACATTACATTTTACATTTACTGTAATTAATTTATTAGAAAAGAGCACTGCTCAGAAATATTTGACAACTAAGTGTGCTACGATATATCTGATGGCAAATGTATGTGAATATGGCGCTATTCAGAATCCAGTGTCATAGTATACATTTTTAAGCATATAATAAAAATGTAGTAAAACTTTTTATGGTGAGACAATTATATTTCATTCAATCAAGCACATTTGCTATGAATACTGGAGATTGGCATAATCATCCACACCACAATGGAGCAACAATTTGAAGATTAGAGTAAGAAACAATAATTTATTTATTTGTAAAAGAACGAACATGTAAAACCGGATGAAAGGTACTTTTATCAGCGAAACGGGTGGCTTATTGTTTTTTTTTAAATGCTGCTATGAAGCAGACACAAAAATAAAAAAGGAACCAATATAGTTCATCCACAATGCTCGTTGCATTCAATAGGTACCGGTATCAAATATAGGTGATGCACTGATTGTCAACTCATGCATGTCATCAGCATTATTATCATACAACTGTACACACTGTGCTTCCACGAGCTTGCCAACAGATGGCGTTCAGATCATACTTTATTGTTTAGTTCAGGAAATCAGTGTTTAGATTCATGATTTCATTAGAATTTAAATGCCAATTAAATTCTTTTATAATACAACTTTTAACCTTTTAAATAGCTTCATAAAGTAGGTACTAAAAATGTTACATTGATAACAGAATTTGGTCCTAATTAATAAAAAATTCCCAAGATATCAAATGAGTGACCTAACAAAGAATAATAATTATGATCAAAACAACATTATGTAAATGAGGATAAGAGTACAAAATCTGTGTTTCACATTCATCATAATACAGTTTTAGCAAAATAAAATCTGCTGCAGCGTAGTTCAAATAATATTTCACCATTCTGTTTACTGTCTGCCACTTCTACCCTACCTAATAGAAGAGAGGAGACCTTGTAATACAACCACATAATTTCGTAAATTTTAGAACAAAATCCTCAGGAATCGAATAAGCTATTCTCACAAAGTAATCTAGAACGAATTTCGAGACGGAAAAGCCGAGTCATCATTTATTTTCGCGTGTTGATACTAAAATTTACGATCAGCTGATTTCTTTGTTTGAGGTAATGCGACAGATATCCAATGCACCACCAAACTGCGAGTTACTGTGACACGTCAGATGGTTTATTATCAACTTTATACAGCTAAAACACTCGACAGTTATTCCTTTATCTTTCTAAAGTGTAACGATAAAGAGTTTGGCGAAGAACTGATCCAAAAACAAACCAAAGTTCTTACCTTTGTAGTGGACTCGAAGATTATTTTGCGATAGCCCGATGTAACTGAATTTGTCCTTAGTGCTCCACGATCTCGGCAACGGGGTTTCATCTTCGTTCACATTAGGATATAGCAATTTTAAACGATCTACAGTATCACTTTGCACATGATTTTGGGAATCCATCGTTCCCCGTCCACTACCCATCGCAGCCATTTCTAATTTCCGTAATTCATTTTTCTTTCATGTCAATGACGTCACATCCAGTCGTTCCAAGAGCTTCCGATAGGTGGCAGTCTTCCCTACGGTCCGAATAGCTATCATAATGGAGAATCCAAGTAGACTGCAAGAAAATAATGAAAATATTGAATCTGAAATGATTCTGAATAAATCAACAAATAGAATAGGAATGCTAGAACTAATTTTTAAATAACAATGTTATTCACACTTATTTATATCAAGATTTTATCGTTGCCTGATAAAAGTAATGTTAGAGATAATCACTACAGAAACAAGTTGAAGTGGTTTCAATGACTTCATAAGTTGTGTGTTTTCTGTCTCTTATAAAATCAAAATGCACATGAATAGTTCCCCAAAACACATAAGAGAAATTGAAAATATTGTCGCAGACAAGCTTAAATGTGTAAAAAGAACTTCTAGTGAACTTTTGGAAACGCGACAGCTATATTATGATCAAATACTTGAGGTGATAAACAAAATTATTCGCTAGCAACTATACATAATAAATAGATAACAACAATAATTATATTGGTTCCAGATTTATCAAGTTGCTTTCAAGAATGTAGTCGATAGTACCGTTACCTATTCATCTATTTTAAATGAAATAAAAATTGCGTACGAAAATGCTTTACATATACGCGATGAAAGAATTTCTCAGTTTATTACGCAAGATGTAAGTACCTAGGTACCTAGGGACTATCCTATGTTTTTTGTCTTTATTTGGAAGAGGTCTGTTCGATTCTTAATATCCGGATACGAATTTCAATGTCATGACACGATGTCCGTCAAGTCGCATAGTCATCTCTATCGAGATTTCCACAACATCTGGGCTGCGTTCAGAGCCTTTGGGTGCGGTTGTTTGGTTGTTTTTCAATCTAAGGTGCAGAACGAACAGTTGTTTTTTAACTCGCCAAAAGGTACGGAACGATCCCGGTTGTTTTATAACCTCAAATTTTGACATTTACAGTAATATGGGCTTCCAGGGCTTCCAGGGCTTCCATCATTTCCAAATACAATAAAAACTCATCTTCCATGCTAAAGAATCAAAAAGAGAATAAAAATAAATTGATAAAAACCAACTTTTATTCAAATTGAGCAAAAAGTCAAGTAACCACAGATAATCAAAACGTCAGAGTGTTTTTTAACCATCTAATTTGATGGTTAAAAGTTGCAACCCGTCGGAGGTACGGAACGGTTGAGTTGTGACAACCGAGTTGCAAAGGGCGTTTTTTCAACGAGGCTCTGAACGGCGTTAGTGCGAAAAGTTGCACCCAGAGTGCACTCTGGGCTGCGTTCAGAGCCTTCGGGTGCGGTTGTTTGGTTGTTTTTCAATCTAAGGTGCGGAACGAACAGTTGTTTTTTAACTCGCCAAAAGGTACGGAACGATCCCGGTTGTTTTATAACCTCAAATTTTGACATTGACAGTAATATGGGCTTCCAGGGCTTCCAGGGCTTCCATCATTTCCAAATACAATAAAAACTCATCTTCCATGCTAAAGAATCAAAGAGTGAATAAAAATAAATTGAAAAAAACTTACTTTTATTCAAAATGAGCAAAAAGTTAAGTAACCACAGATAATCAAAACGTCAGAGTGTTTTTTAACCATCTAATTTGATGGTTAAAAGTTGCAACCCGTCAGAGGTACGGAACGGTTGAGTTGTGACAACCGAGTTGCAAAGGGCGTTTTTTCAACGAGGCTCTGAACGGCGTTAGTGCGAAAAGTTGCACCCAGAGTGCACTCTGGGCTGCGTTCAGAGCCTTCGGGTGCGGTTGTTTGGTTGTTTTTCAATCTAAGGTGCGGAACGAACAGTTGTTTTTTAACTCGCCAAAAGGTACGGAACGATCCCGGTTGTTTTATAACCTCAAATTTTGACATTGACAGTAATATGGGCTTCCAGGGCTTCCAGGGCTTCCATCATTTCCAAATACAATAAAAACTCATCTTCCATGCTAAAGAATCAAAGAGTGAATAAAAATAAATTGAAAAAAACTTACTTTTATTCAAAATGAGCAAAAAGTTAAGTAACCACAGATAATCAAAACGTCAGAGTGTTTTTTAACCATCTAATTTGATGGTTAAAAGTTGCAACCCGTCAGAGGTACGGAACGGTTGAGTTGTGACAACCGAGTTGCAAAGGGCGTTTTTTCACCGAGGCTCTGAACGGCGTTAGTGCGAAAAGTTGCACCCAGAGTGCACTCTGGGCGTAGGCTCTGAACGCGCCCCTGGGCGTAGGCTCTGAACGCGCCCCAACAACATGCACATTTTGACAAGTCTGTCAAAAACGAAATCAAAACATTTCTAATCCCATGTTTATTTTTATTTCTGTTATCTCTTTTACGTTTAGAACTAAATATAATTTTCCGCGACACGTTATCTAAATTGTTTATCAACTAATAACAATAGTTGAATGATGAACTAATTGCGTAAGTTTCCTTTCCTTTACTAATTGTTTCTCTGCATAATACCATGGCCGAATCAATGCGATCTAAAGTGTTGGTACTGGACGGTGGATTCTCCACACAACTCTCGTGCAATGTTAACTGCAGCGCCGACGGTGACCCGCTGTGGAGCGCACGATTTCTACAAACCCATCCAGAGGGTGTCGTCAACACGCATTTGGACTTCCTCCGTGCCGGTGCTGACGTCATCCTGACGAACACATACCAAGCTTCCGTTGGAGGATTTGTGAAACATCTAGGAGTAAGTGCAGACGAGGGGTACGCGCTCATACGAAGGGCTGTAGACCTCGCGAAACGCGCGCGTAACACTTATATAAAAGAATGCAGTGACGCTGGCTTACTGGAGAGAAAACCGCTTATTGTAGGCTCTGTCGGTCCATACGGAGCTCATCTACACGATGGATCAGAATATGACGGCAACTATGCTGACAAAACTGCCATAGAAACTATGAGGGACTGGCACAAGCCACGTATTACGACTTTGGTGGAATCCGGAGTCGATTTACTCGCATTTGAGACGATACCGTGTCAGAAAGAAGCGGAGATGCTTGTGGAATTGTTAAAAGAGTTCCCTAATATGAAAGCTTGGTTGTCATTTAGTTGTAAAGATGGTAAAAGTCTTGCGCATGGAGAAAATTTCCAAACGGTAGCTAAGAAGTGCTGGGACTCAAATCCTGAGCAGTTAGTTGCTGTTGGCGTCAATTGCTGCTCGCCTAAATTCATAGCCGAGTTGTTTAGGGGGATAAACGATGATAGGAAAGAAGCTATCCCATTTGTGACATACCCTAATTCTGGTGAAAAATACAATGCTGAATTAGGTTGGACGGATGGAGATAAATGTATGGCTCTTGAAAGTTTTGTACACGAGTGGCTTGACTTAGGAGTCCGGTACATCGGAGGTTGCTGCAGGACGTATGCTACAGATATTGCTAATATCCGCACTCAGGTTGAGAGTTGGTGTAACAAGAACAAACATGAATCTTAATACTTTAAAAAATAATGAGTACCGTATTCTAATACACTAATCATGAGAAGTAACATTCAGCCTACATAATTAGAATCAAAGTTAAATGATGTAACACACAGACATAAAGAAACTCCTTAAACTACTTTTTTTATTTATAATTAATGGACTTCTTGCTTGTGCTTTAGCGCCACATTTCTGCCAGTGTCAAGTGGTTTGAGGGAGTATCTATCCAATCTCTATTATGGTTTTTGAGTTAGAACACAACTGAGAAGGATTGCGGAGCCGCGTGGCAGGCTGAGACGCGAACCGCGCGAACACCACGCGAAAGACAAGTGTTCGGGGCAAACCCTGCAACGTTACTTCTTAAATTACTTAAGCATGTTTATGTGTGAAATGGACCAAACAGCTACAGCTATTTACCTAACAAGATGTGCCACATTTGTGCTTAAAATCCCTTGCCGCTATTTGCTAAAGTTTTCATGTGCTTATAGCTGACGAAGCATCCATCAGTCTGCTCTTCGACTTAGAGCAAGATAGAGAAAGATTTACTAGCATCTGATTTTGTACCCTTTGACTACTATGGTGCGCCTGATTGATTTTTATTACTAAATGACTTCAGGTTTTGATTGGGACTCTGGTCTGGTCTGTGCAAATGAAGATTGACGACTGGACTAATATTCTTGGTCTGACTGTATAGAAGGTCCATGTTTATAAGTCTTTCTATGTACCTGAGCAGTAATAAAAGTTCTTTACCAATTATTATCAATAGTTTTTAATATTATTTGGAAACATTTGTAATGTATAATGTCTGTTCCAACAAAATATTTGACAACATGACAAATAAACATGATCATACTGTTGTATGTATTTCTGTTGTAGCTATTATAATTATGCTGATGACTGAATATTTGATAGTATTATATCTGATTTGATTAGTGTTTTAGGATTTTATACAAAGTTTTTGTTACTATTATAATCATAAGAGCTTAATTGTTTTTTACTTTTGATTACAAGCAGGGCAGCACAAATATTGATTTTAAGTACTTACATAACATGAATATTCCAAAGATTACATACCGATAGTTGAAACTCAGCATTTTGGAAATGAATGACTTGCAAAAAATATATGAATTATTAAGTTAAATAATTTCAATCAAAGTTTGAAGTAAAAACATGTAGGAAGTAGAACAGGAGTGACGTGCAGTGTTATTTCTAGTACATAGACTAATGGTTCATATGCATAATTCTTGCGTTTGTTGCAACTTGAGTTTGGTATTTTTAAAATTACCTATTCCGTTACCAAGTTAACTATTAAATATGGTGGTGCTATTCAATTACGCCTGATACCAGTATTACATAAATCATTTAACAAAAACAATGGTAACAATTTACCATTTAAATTCGTCTGATTATTGACAAAAATTTGTGATATTTAATTAAGGAAACTGTCCCTTTTGCAGAAAGCTTTCGGTATATCAGTGAGGAAGAAAGAGAGAGATGAAAAAATCAAAAGTTTAATAAGAGAAAACGAAGGTCTGAGGGAACAGAATTTAAAATTAACATTTGAAATTTCTAAATTGAAGAAAGATATGGGGAAGGTTTGTATGATGTGATGTGACACACGCTATTTTGTACTGTTTTGTATGTTGATTACCTAAGCTATAATGAATGAGGCATTTTCATTAAAAAAAAAAGTGCGGTAAAATCTGAAAAATGTTGCTGTCAGATCTAAAGTGTTTAGGTTTTTTTTCTAGTCCCTAATTTTAGGGGGAAATTGGTTAATTCATCGATGTAGCTGGTTACAATAATGAGAAGGTATTTATACTTTGAAATATTGTTACACCTGATGTTTGTTTATGCACAATACAATACAACAGACTAACATTTTCTGTGTTATTACGTATTTATCGGTAATGATTTATCCACTGGCCACACTACCTGTCAGTCAAAATACAGCTAAACCACAGTATGAGAAAGAGTATCTAGTCCTACATAGCTAAACTTTGTTGACATTCAAATTGACAGGTTATTCGGTCAAATTTACTAACGCCATCTGCTGATATTAATGTTTACTACACTTAAAACGTACACGAAAAAGCCTAATTATTTTTAATTGTTTATTAATAATAATTATTATGTTGCTAATTAAGAGGGGCTATAGTATTATATTATAGTAAATCTATAAGTAAATGTTTATTGTGTGTTTTGTATTTGAAATTATAAATGTTTTTTGTTAAATAATAAATGTTTGTTTTATTTGTGATGTGTTACTCGGCTGGCTTGCACCAAAAACTGTTTAGGCCTAGACGTATTTAGTGAATGCTCTGTCTCTACCAATGCTCATACTTAGGATAGTGACAGCATATTTAAACCTAAATGTATTTTGGTGCAAGCCAGCCTTAATAATATGGTGTAATGGTTAAGAGCATTGAGATCTTGGCACGGAGGTCGTGTTCAATTCCCACGGGGGACACCTAGATATATCACTTTGGGCGTTTTTCCCCGGTCAGGACATTGCAGGCTGAAACACCTAACCGTCCGAAAAAAAAGATGATTCCGTGCTTCGAATAGCACGTTAAGCCATTGGTCCCGGCTACTATCTCTGGTGGTAGTAGTCTTTACATAAAAACCACGCCAGCGGCCGCACGTCGGTCTGTAAAAACTCTGACACCATGGCTTGCTGCCCACACGATAAGAAGAATAATAAACATACATATATAAACTCACGATCGTAATTCCCATAGGTATTATAAATATGTTTAGTAATTAGTAAGTATACTGAATTTCTTGAAGTTTGATCTACCGGATGTCTGTGTTAAGTGGGCATCGTGTTTGTACATTTTATACATATTATTCGCAATATAGGTCATTGATTCTTAAAAACCAGAAGCTTATTAGCTTATCTAAAAATTGGAGACCTACATAATTATATGAAAACTAGGTATTTGAAACAAAATGTTTAACCACTGAAAATTAATATATCACACAGAATTTGTCTTGGTCAATGGTAATAAGCAGGGTTCGTTACATTCTTTAGGAAGAGCTTCAGACCATCAAACTGTAAAACTAACTTAGTACATTTACAAATATAACCAACATTAAAATCATTAAAGCCATTTTAATTCTCAAACGACGTTTTCTTGTTATTTCGAAGAACAAACATTTTGTTTGCCAAGTAGTGAAGGAGCCATAGATTCAGACGAATATTTTCAATGAGAAACGCGATCGCCCAGCCCTCCAAAAAGTGCGTGCGTGTGCCGTATTTTCGATTAAAAAGAATTAATAAAAGTACTTTTTATATTTTTATGATTTCAGTAGATAAAATAATGGTGAATATGTGAGTAAAATTCCAGTAGGTAATTATAGAGGGTTGCAAGTTATTCTAGTTTGAGAAATGTTAAAAGTGCGTTATTTTCTTAACTTTTCAACAAAAAAAAAACAATCGTGTGAAGTAATTTCAATCGTGTATTCAATTTATGATTTCACTAGATAAACTATCCAAGAATACTGTGTATTTTTTTCGTTTCGGTTACTTGTATAATTTTGTAGAAATAAACAAAAAACCCGACTGCTTAAAAACCTATTAACTGAAAAGAGAAAAACAAGCTCTATAATCACTAATCAGCTTTAACACATTTGTTTGAGCAAATATATTGATTCTTATTAGGTAGGTATCGCAAACGGGGACAAAGAGATTTTTTGGTTGGTTATTGATTGGTTTGTCCCCCGCCTGCAATACCTACCTAATAAGAATCAAATTATATTTGCTCCAACCAAGTTTTTAAAGCTGATTAGTGATTATAGAGCTTGTTTTTCACTTTTCAGTTAATAGGTTTTTAAGCAGTTGGGTTTTTTGTTTATCATAATAATTTAGTTTATTTCATACTTTTTAGTCTTGTGTCAAAACGGTAGCATAAAAGTAATATAATATTTATATATTTGGAATCGTCTGATTCTTAGCTTTCATTTGAAATCCATATTGTAATTTTTAACAAAAAAAAATTGTATATTCCCCCTCTTTTTTAATTCGTAGACGCCATCTTGAAATAATATACCCTATGTCACTCTCACGATTTTTACGAATCCAATGACACCTCATACGTTTAAATCCATCAAGCCGTTTGGGCTGTAGGCCGTGCCAAAGAAATAGACATACAAACATACATACATACATACATACATATATACATACATACATACGCTCGAAAAACATAACCCTCCTTCTGGCGCAGACGGGTAAAAAGAAAAGTGAGATGCCCCTTCCCAGGTAATTCCAGGACGTATGGCCCCTTAAGTATTTTTTTACTATTCGTAGTTTGGCTCTACAGTAAAAGTTGTTCAATTTTATGGACAGAAACACACTAAAGTAAGCACGCATTTAAGTTTACACCCTGTATATCTTCGAGGCTAGTATTTAAATGTATTATTGTTATGTTAATTGCAAACCACACCATCTTGAGCCCACCCGTAAGTTGTAATGAACTTATGTACCTACAAATATAAAACAAAGGTACTATTTTCGCACGCACTATTTTCTTCTAGACTGCAAGATCCAGATTCATACCGCGCACTATACTTAAACATGCTCACGCTGTTGTCCCGTGGGGATAAGCAGAGACTACCCGACACGCGCCACGAATCGAAACTTTCGCCACATCCACATTTCTTCCATCTATTTTCCTTACCCAACACTTCAGTTAAAAGACGACAATTTCTCCGACTACCTCAATGTGATGCGGGAACGGGACGCACGGTACACTCTGTACTTCGAGAACCTGGCACTCCAGATGAAGTTGAAAGAGTTGGACGGCAGCTCCTACCCCGTGGACGACGCCTATGGGGACCCGGTGGTCTTAAGGATAGCTCTTGATCGATGCAGGTACTACTTCTTCGTATTTATCGTCATAGCAGTGGTGTCTTTAGAATAATACCAACCCAGACGAGACGCGCTTCTCTCGTCAACCTCTGCAACCAACAAGCACCGTGTGGCTGCTGGTCAGTCACTGCATTCAGCACATACCTAGGTACTCGTACTATCTTTTATGCGACACCCCTTCTCTGATCGTGGTAGTTTCCCGTTTTAAATTATATTGGATTCAGGATTCCCACTGGTATGGACGACGATGGTCATTAACATATTAATGCCATGTTGTGGTCAAAACTCGCGTCTCTTTAAAGATGAAAGAGGTTGAAAGACTGAAGGCACCGATAGAGTAACGAAGGCAAGTCCCGGATTGGAAGGTTGTCAGTCCCGTTGGATACATAATTTTTCAATCTTTGATTTGATTTAAAATGACACAACATTTCAGCCAGAAACCTTAAAAAAACAACCACTAGTAACCATTAAAAGTGAGCATTCCATTGAATTGCTGCAACTGCATGCCTTAAAAGATGGTTGGTAGTTATAGCAAGGCTTCTGACCAACCCGATAGAGATTATGTGTGCATCGTAATACTCCAACAAGGTTTTGTATTCCCCTCTTCGATTCCCGTACCTTGATATACAGGTACATTACAAGTAAGTATGTATTCTTTGATTATGTAGCTTTAACGTCACAGTTGTCCACAGAGAGCAACTGTCAGCAACACAGCGGGACCTGAAGAAGATGACGGAAGAGTACGCGGAGACTGTACCGCGACGGGAGCATGATATCTTGACTTCCAAGCATTACGATACAAACAAGAAGTTGGATGCTCTGACGACGGAACATCAAGCGCTTCAGGATGCTTTCAAACGGATTGTAGGTACGATCCAGTTCTTTTCAACCTAAGATTGCAATTTCTATCCGTTTCAACCAACGAGGACGGAATCACGCTAGACGTTTTAATGAGCTGTTTTATCATTACCACCCGCCTCCCACTGCAAGGCACAGGCTTACCCTAAAGGACGATTCATGGGCGTTAGTCCACCACACATGTCCAATGCTGACTGGTAGATATCACATATGCGCATTAGAGGTAGCATATGCCGGTTTTCTCTCGATGTTTTCCTTCGACACTTGAAAAACTCGTTGGTTGGACAATTCGAACCTGGATCCTCATGATTTAGTGTCCATAGCTATCGGGCTCCACCAACTTTCAAACAAAATATGTATGAGACCTCGGTATTTCTCTATGAATCACACCTAACTACTAGGTTCCCTTTAGAATGAAGAAGTTTGGCTTATTTTAGTCTTTCTCGAAGTTATTTGTCTTGCATTTAATCTAGGTAAAATATAAGGATAAAAATAATGTTCCTGTAAAAGACTCGCATTAGTTAGAACTAAGTTAGGAGCGATAACAGGAACGTTTTGTTTCTAGCTTCTAAGAAAAGTGTAGAAGAAGAACTGGTGGAGATCAAAGAGCGATGCAGTGAGTTAGAGCGCGCTGGCACTCCACGCCCTCAGTGGGAGCTGTGTGCAGACTTCATTGGAGGAGGACGAGACAGGTAAAAGCCACAATCGTCACTGTTCGTGGAACATTAGACACTATTCATGTCCTTATGGCTATTATCTTATCTTATTGAGGGGGCTAGCAAGCCAGCAACACCACGTCCCAAATAGTCCAAATAGGATCGTCTGTATTGACCCCGACATATTTTTTTCCTTTACCCTTCAAAAACAAGGTAAATGATGGAGACAATGCCAGAAGAAACCAGTTAATCTCCCTGTTTCGGATATCCGTCTCCACGGCACAGGCGCCATGACATCGCAGTTACTCAGGATATGTTCATGGTCCTCCTCTACTGGACATTTTAACTTACCCCAATTGTCTCCACATTCTTACACAGTTTCAAGCATCCCGGATCGAGATCGCAACTCCAATATTGATTCCCCATCATCTCTACAGGCTTTGTGTTTAACCTGCTGCTATTTTGATTTGCTAATCCTTTGAGCTTTGTAGCTTAAGCTCTGTATTGGGATGTTTGATTATTCCAGGTGGTGGCAACTGGCAAGCGGCTTGTCTTCAAGGGACATTTTGAGAGTGCTTCTAAAGGAATTAGGACCTGCTGCTGAGAGTGACCATTTGGAACATTTCGATGGACTTGTAAGACCTGTTTGAAGCACTTCATCTGAGCAACATCTTCAAGGGTGGTTATAAATTTCCGCTATTTCCAGGGTTTGGATCCGGTGATACCGCCGTATTTAAGATATGAGGGCAAAGTTCGCAACTTGCGTCTTTCTCGTCGTGAAGTCAGCGTCATTATAAACGATATTTGGCTTGGGAAGCAGGAACATGGTCAGGGTATGACGATGCAGGACTACGTTACTAAGTATTTTGAGGACAGGTGAGTCATTGATTTCTGGTGATTTTGGTTAAGGATGAGTTCTGGGTTTCTACTAACTCTGCTAACTCGTAACATTGGGTTTGGGTTTCGTAATATTAGGCCTTCATGCTTACGACTATGGGGAAAAATCTTGTGTCGTCATCATCAGCCTGGTAAACCACACTGCTGGGTATAGGCCTCTTCATTTTCACGCCAAGTAGAACGGTCCTTGATGTGTCTTGAAGTGGAATAGTCTTTTGTCGAACCACTTTTCATGCCTGGAAACCATTGTCTTTGTTACGATTAATGAAGAGATAAAATTGACTGAAAACACATAACTCATAACACATAAGAGACTCTAACAACATTTTAGATGTATCTTCCTATTGGTACAGTCATAAGATGACCGCGGTTTTGAGAGTGCAAGTAAGTTATAGCTTGTAGGATCCCACTGTAGGACAAAAGCCTCCTTTCACGAATAAGGGCGTGAGAGGGCGTGCACCATACTCCAACAGGCGGACTCAGATCGGATTGGTGGAGGCAACCCTACTACTATATTCTGGTTGCATTGGCCTACAGAAGATAATTTTTTGGGATATACGAAGTGCATGTGGCCCCTAACAATAAATTCTATTGGGGAAGTTAGTGGGCAATTTGCTGCCAGGGAATTTTCAAATTCCAATACACCATTTACCCAATTTGCAGATATCAGCAGCCATCAGTGCGCGCAGAATGGGCGTACAACCTCTGTGCGGGGGCAGAGCAGATGCTCGACGAGCCCCAGGTGAAGTTGTTCTGGGGCGTGCTGCACGGGCACCTCAGCGAGCATATCTACTGGGGTCACCGGGCTCAGTGGCAGGCGCTGAAGGAACTCCTCTACAAACATAGCAAGGACAACGAGGTGATGGGTTTGTCTAACTCTTCCAAGGTCTGTCCAAAGAACTCTGTAAAGACACTAGAAAAACGTAGAATGAAACTTACATAAATTTCAGGAATTCAAATGCATGCATATAATCACGACTATAGTCAGTCTATATAGTCAGACTATAGTCAGACCCGAGGATAGTCAGAGTTATTCTGAAAACTCGGAACACCCACGTTTCACTAGCACTACCGAAACTCTGTCCATTATAACGGGTAGTGAACCCGTCGCCACTTATAATGGACAGTGGATACAAAACATGCCTCGAAATTGAAGCATTCAGGTTTCCGTATGATGTTTTCCTTCAGCAAAAAACCAATGCAATGTTGCAAATCGTTCTGTCTGGTCAGATACGTTGCCAAATCATGCTTGCCTCGTCCTCCATGTATTTATATTTTATTCTTACAGAATAATAATGAGATTTATTCCTTTCAGAATATAACTGTTGAGGAGTTTGAAAAGCTATCCAAAGTAGTGTTTCATTTGAAAAGCGAAGTTGACATTAAGAACCTAACTGACGTTGTTAAGAAACAACTAAAACTGAAGATAAATAACAACGAAATTAACTTAGACAAACTATTTCAAGAGGTAAAGGCTTTCCCTTTATTTAACAGCGAGCTTTTATATTAATTAAATAGTAATCTGGGGATGACGTAATAGAATAAAATTAATGTTTGTTTTCGTGCACTTGCTGTGAGTTGGAAACGGCCTAATACCAGAATACGTATCTCTCATGTTTAATTATTCGATCATATTATTATTTTCTGGTCCTTCGAGCCGGATCCGAGAAGAAATACATTGGTATAAAAAATCGTTAATTATTCTATGACATTGACATTATTTTCTATCCCTATACCTGTACTTCATTCCAAATAAGGACGACGAGATTTTATGATTCTTATTTAGCTATCTGGCCAATTCAGATTACAAAATGCAATTAATTTATTGGATACATAGACTATCCGATATATCTTGGACGTTACTAAAGCTGTTTTAAGCATAAGTGAGAGGAAGTGTTTCAAATCTCTGTTTCTGTAAAACAAAATAGCCTTAAAATTTAGTTGCTATTATGAATGGAGTATAGGTAGGTAACCAATGTATTTTTTCTCGGATCCGGCTCGAAGGACCAGAAAAAAATAATTTGTTCGAATAAATTAAAAGGTATTTTGTTTGCTTCTCTCTAAATTAAATTTCGACACCACAAATGCATGGCTCCTATTATTTCCAGAACGAAGAAGGGTTCGACCGTGTAGAATTCGCCCGCGAGTTATACCGCCAGCGACAGCTGGCTCAGGACAAGTATATTCGCGAAGTGGTCGCGGAGCTTGGAGGAAGGCACGCCGTCAATAAGACCGTCTCTGTGGAGAACCTTAAACGAGCTTTTGCTATCGTTGATCCTGCTATAGGTCAGTAGACGCGTGAAGAAGTCTGGCGACTATTCTCTGTTAGGGTGGTCAGAAAATGTTGTGTTGTCCAATAAGGATAAGGAATCTATGACCATACTATTTATTTGATAATGAAATGTCTTGAGCAAGACCTTGACAGCGCAGAATAAAATAGCGAAAACGCGATTGCGCACACTACTCCCCCTCATCGCTGCCCATTATTCAAGTTGTGTACCAAGGCTTTAGATATTTACAGAAGCCTCAGAGCCGTAGCATGTTATACGTGATACGGCTGTATCACGTCTTTTATCTCGTTCGTTCGTGCGCAAATAGAAAGAGAGCGAAGGTGTGATAGCGCTATATCACGGTGCCATGCTACCTATGCAGTTTAAGCTTGTTTTCACGATAGAGCAAAAAGAAAAAAGGTTAAAAGGAACATGTTTCTTGTATGGGACCCCCTTAATTTTTTTTTCTTTACCAAATCCTCCATAATAACGCATATATTGTGTGAAATCGTCTAGCATTTACGATTCAAACGATACAGATCTTTAAAGGTAGGACGAACGGATGGACAGCTTTGGCTTAGTTATAGGCACCCTTTGGATATGGAACCCTAAAAATATGCAATTATTGTTTTAATAATCCGGTCGTTTCGTTTCGCAGATCACATTCGAATGGAGCGCAACATCCGCTGGGCGTTTTCTGACCAGTCTTCAGAGCTGAGCAGCCTTTGTCCGCTGCCGCTCCGCTCGCTGGCCGCCAGGCTGGCAGCCGGGGACATCGAGCGGGTCGGCCCTAGGCAGGCCAGCCGCGGCGCGCACCGACGAGCTGTTTACAAATAGATTTTATTCATATATTTACAGTTTTATATTAGAACTACTTAGTTTAAAAATAAACCTATAATTACACTGTTTACAAAATAAATGTTTATTTACCCAGTTTCTAATTTTTGCCTTTATTTAATGATATTAAGGGCCTGTTTCACCACTTCTGGGATCGTAGTAGGGACATAGCGAGATATAGGTCTATTGCGCCTTCGCTCTCTTTCTATTTAGCGCACGAACGAACGAGATAACCTTATCACGCGCATCATGCTACAGCCTCTGGATAAGTTCTTAAAACCTTATCTGACAGATCGTTTGACATATGTTTGATATGAAAAATATGTCAAACAATCTGTCAGATAACATATCAACAACTTATTCATATGTGGTGAAACAGTTCTTAAGTATTGTAAACATTTTTTAAATATTACCGGCTTTTTCACAATTACCGGTTTTTAAATTCTGAACGAAGAAATTGTGTAGGGAACTTATTTTGGAACGAAACCAGTGCTGCCACCTTAGCGCTTTCGGGGCTAAATCTGGCGCTTTTTTGGATTGTTTAGCGCCGAATCTGAGTATGTAGCGCCTAGCGGAAAATATAGCGCTAAACTATTAAATAATCTGTGGTAGCGTTTTTTCAGCTATCGATATATCAAGCAACACTATTTGTGTTTGAGTGTCCTCTATTCTGTGTTTTTGATGGAAATATGATAAATAATGATAGCGTTTCATGGTTAAAACGAGTCCATAGAGAGTTTAGTGTTCGGGAGAACCATATACGAAAGCTTATCTGAATAGCTATCATTAATTTGTCGCCGATTTGTTTAGGCGCGAAAAATTTATAATCTATTGATTTTTCAAAGTTTTACCACTCACTAGATTTTTTGAGGTGGCAGCCCTGAACGAAACATTTCTGTCAATGTCAAAATAAAATGGGAGCACGTGTGATATTTGTTTACTATTTGTTTCTTTGAAAATTTGTCTAAAAATTGTGTAAATTGTAATAAAAATGGCTGAAATTGTAGACAATGAAGAGATTGATAAGGACACCTTAGAACCTAAAGATTTAGATCAACAGTTTAGTAAGAATTACAAGTTATTAGCAGAGACAGCAGTGTCACTCAAGAAATCGTACATAAATAAATTACACGGTACCAAGTAAGTACACAGAATGTTTTATTATACGCCTTGAACCTATCACTTACAGCCTCAATAATCTAGACAAGCTGCTTGCCTTAAAATAAGATCTAACCTGAATTTATAACCATTGCTCGCCAAGGTTGCTGGTTGTGGGTTGAAGCACAGAATAAATACTAGTACTACCCGTACAGAAGGATCACTTCGAAAACAGATTTAAATAAATAGCGACTCTCTCTGCACGGCAATAAGGTACAAAGATAATCGCACCCGTCCTATAGTACAATTCACGAATAACCTACCAAACTTCACAACGGCGCGCGTGCAAACAAAAATGAACCGAGTCATTAGACATGAAAGCTTCCTTTACATAGTCTCCCTCTTTCATTCTTTCACGTGCTGGCAGCGTGACATCACTAGGGTTTTCAAGTCTCACATTGACTACTCACAAAATGGCGGCACGTCTAATGAGATTTGACCAAGAAGTTTACACGGTATACCTAACCTATTGCCATTCACCACTCGGTGGGGCTTGGCCGTGAAGCGTACCTGAGCTGTGGAGTGAGACAGGCCTGGTTGAAGTCTTACCCATTACCTTAATATAACTCGCCGTAACAATGTATTATTTGGCGTGCAATCTCCCTATTAAAACTTAAGACTTATTCCAGATCATTAAAACTAGCAGTCAGTCAATCAGACAATAGTATAGAAGTGTACGAGCTGAACAAAACCTCGCTGAGCCGGGTGTGCCGACTCAGCGGACACCAGAAGGCTCTGTCGGAGCTTGTGTTCAGTCCTAAAGAGGACCACGTACTGTACTCAGCCGGCCACGATGGTGTCATTAAGTTGTGGGACACTAGAGCTAGTGGGAGCTGCGTACAGGAGTATAAAGGTAATTTGGTACTTACCTACGTAGGTATGCTTATTGTATTACTCTAGCCAGAAATCTCTTCAACACAGTGGCAAGTGGTTGTGAATTGATCAGACTGTGTTTGTGAATTTATCAGACTGTGTTTGTGAATTCACAAACTGATTGTGATGTGGACTGCTATTTTCGATAGTCACACACCAACATGCACTGGGCCCGCGTGGTGGAGTATGGCCCTCTCACCCTTATTCATGAGAAGAGGCTTTAGCCCTGCAGTGGTATTCTACGCTGCTATGCTTAAAAATAGTAGTTGGAAATTTTATGACTAGATTGAAAGGGAGTGTGGTCATGAGTGTACAATCTTTTGAAACATGTTCCTTCACAGATGAAGAGGAAGAGGTAACAAAGCCCTTTGATTGCCTGGACGTGTCTTCGAATGGGCGGGTGCTGTGCGCCGGTAGCCAGGTCGTGCAAGATGACGCATACCTCGTGTTCTGGGACCAGAGGATGACCACGCCTCTCGGCGGCTACTGGAACTCACACACTGATGATATCACTCAGGTACCTACCATAGTTATAGGCTAAGGTATGGCACTGTTTCTTTTTAGAATGAGGAGGCCATTGCCCAGCAGTGGGATGAATATAAAAAAAACACATAACAAAATAATGTCCATCCATCGGCAGCTCCATTGAACGTCGTTTGGTTATGCGGTGTTTATTTTTGACCTTCAGTAATGAAGAGGAGCCCAAAGAATACATTGTAGCCACTCATAATTTTTTGATTCTATGCTTCGACTAGAATACTCAACTCTTATCCTATAAGTAGATGTTATGTAAGGTGAGGTATTCGATTTTTCATTTGTAGTGTTTATGTTATTAAAAAGGATGTTTAGCTATAACAACTTAACATAATAAGCATCTAGAGTGGAGAAATTAAAAACGTAGACAATAAAGAATTCAGAACCTTTGAGCCTATCCCACAAACTATTTTTGAGCGTAGTCGATGTCGCAACTGCACCGCCGCGACGTCGCAAAAGAATAGCCGCCACATCACCATGATTCCGCCTTTACATCGCCGCGATACTGATTCATGTCACAAATATCGCGACAATGTCGACGATATAGTTCTGTCAATGCCTACGCTCACATAATATGGCCCTAAATCTAAGTTAGTTTCGAATATTAGCAATTGGATCTAAATTCATATAAATTTTTACATATTTCCTGATATTTATTATACACTCTAAATTCCAGGTCAAATTCCACAAAACAAAAACTGAAACCCTAGCATCCGGATCAGTAGACGGCCTCCTGAACATCTACAACATAATGGAGCAGACAGAAGACGACGCCCTCACCTACTCCCTTAACATAGAGAACTCTGTAGAGAAGCTGACGTGGCTGGAGGGCATGCGGATAGCCTGCATCACGCAGTCCAATGACCTGCAAGTGTGGGACGCAGACAGCGGGGATATGGTGAAGAGTTATGGGAGAGATAAAATTGCTAGGAGTATTAAGGTAGGTCTACTGGTGAGATGAACTTCGCTACAACGAAGAAGAATAGAAGTTTATGTTAATGTGCCATTAAAATTTATGTTTAATTTACAGAGAAGTAAAGACGACGACTGTTACTTAGTCGACACCTACACATCTATAGACGACACTCCAGTTCTCCTAGCTGGTTCTTACGGAGGAAATGGGTATGTATCAGGGCTCCTAAGGGTCAGCGCACACTTAGTGGAGAACTGTTCGAGCATGCGCGAGCATGTTGTCCACTAACTTGCCTCCACCAACACGCACTGGGCCCGCGTGGTGGAGTTTGGCCTACTCCCTCTCACCCTTATTCGTGAGAGGCGGCCTTTGCCCTGCAGTGGGATTCTACAAGCTATAACTTACATTTTATTTTACACTTTTTATGGATAGAAGACATAATCTTAAAAAACTAATTTCATTTTTTTTGTGATTCATTGAGTTAATGTAATCTCTAAATTCAAAAGTAGTTGCAAGATAATCATTTGAACTCCACGAAGAAAAACCTTTGATTAATTTAAAAAATTAAAATCACCTGCCTTCTCTTTCCTACTCTATTCTGGAATCAGAAAAGGCAACATCAAATGTAAAATTCTGACATTGTGAATATATTTTTTTCTTAATGGCCAGTTATTTTAAGATGATTTTATGTTTACCAATAGTCTACAATATAATATAATAGACAATTTAGCAAATTGTGTTTGAAATAATATTACTGTTAGTTTATAACATTTTTGTCGAGATTTCGTGGTTATATTGGCTCAGGATCCTGAGAAATACCTTAATATCGATATAAATAATATATCTTCCAGCATACTACCAAAAGAGACTTAGTTAATTATCACAAGGCAAATTTAATGTGTACAAACAAACAGTAAATAATTTAGTTTTGAGGTTATAATTTTTGAAGACATACAAAATATTAAATATCTACTCAAATTTACGTTATTAACCGGGGATTATTATTGTTCGAAGTAAAACGTATTGAATGAAGCCATCCTGTACAAAATCACCAGTTTTCCATTTTTGGTTCATACCTAAATTTAATGTTTTGTAAATGTCTTAATTATGCAATAAAACACAATAAAAAATCGGGGATTATTGAGAATTTAAGTTTTTCAGGTACTGTTTCATCTACTAATATAGTAGTACAAATTATCATCAAAAGTGCAATTAATGCAACCTTCTCCATACAAAAATCCGTAGATTTCCCCGACTACAAGGAGTTTACAGTTCTGCGAGTGACTCGTTGGATCGAAAAACTACGTTATTTTATTAAAATAATATACAGGGTCTAACTTAATATGCTGACAGTTTTTAATAGGATGATCAGACCATCAAACTGAACAACGATCTCTATGAGACCAAAGTCGAAAAAAATCAGCTGTCCCATACAATTGGGTCGAGTAAGATTTCAGTTTAGTATGGAATAGCAGATTTTTTTTTCGCGATTTCGACATTGGTCCCATAGAGAAAGTGGTTCAGTTTGATGGTCTGCTCATCCCCTTAAAAAAGTGTCAGCATATTAAGAAGGGCCCTATATATGATCCTTTCATTTTAAAACCTCTGACATAGAAAATATTGTTATGAGACCTTGAAATGGGTTCCGCCCTACAAAAAAAAATTGACATACCGAATTGTAAAAATCGTTCACTTTCAGCTTATTAGGTTTCAGGATGAAATGGCAAGTACTAGTGATAAATGTAAAGAAATACGATAAAAAATAAATGATTTGTTCCGTTTTCCAGGGATACCTTGCGATCGGTTATAATAACGGAGAAGAAACTGCAGCCGAGCACTAACTTCAAGGAAAATAAGCAAGTCGTAAGGTCTTGCTGGTACGAAAAAGATGTAAGTGTCAATATGTTTTTAATTCGCATTGACCGACACGGCGACCGACGGTCAATGTGTCTCAACCCTTAATATGGATTTTTCAAAAATGACCCCTATAGGGGTTGTTCAAACTCCACGCGAACAAAGTCGTCAAAAGCTAGTGACTTATAAATGGCGGCGAGAAACACACAATTTGTATGGTACATAACGTTTAAAGAAGAAATATATACACACTCATTCAAATAACTCGTTTCCAGAGAGACCTGCTGGTGACGACGGGCGAGTCCGGCATGATAAGCGTGTGGACACGCAGCGAGCCTACCGAGAACGGAACCGCTTCTAACAAACTATCCAACTCCATGAACAAACTACACGTCACCAGGCATAAACCTTACTGAAATATAAGTTATAATATTACTGAGAGCTTTTATTTTACAAAAGAAAGAATTGGGACATGAATAACTACCCCACAGAGAAAAAGCTTCTAAGGCCGAGATTCAGAGATATTTTAAGTTTTAGTTCGAACTCCCGTATGTCAAAATCCATACATTTTCGCCCTACTTAGTTCGAACTAAGACTAAAAAAATCGTCTCTGATTCCCGGTCTAAGAGCCGGCGCGCGCCTGGCAAAGCGCAGCGCAGAACATTTTTCACTGCCAAACCATTATCGATAGACTTTTGTTGAAATAATATCGAAAATCAATTAATACTAGACTAGTATTAATTAATTTTCGATATGATATCAACTTTGCGGGAAAATGTTCGAGCACATTTTAAGTGATAATTATTATTAAATATGAACCTTATTCTATTCAAACAGAGCTGAAAATGTGATGCATCAGTAAAAACTAATCAAGCGGACAGCGGTGGCGTTTTCCGCTAAGTGTAAATACTCGAACTTGCTCGAGCATTTTCCCGCCTAATCTGTATTGACCCTAATACGAAGAGACCTAGCACGAAAATCCTAACTTCTAAATGACATTTTTGTATGGGTCCGCCGTCGGTCGCCATCTCGGTAAATGTGCTCACTCAACCCTAAACCAGAACATGACAACCATCGCACAACCCCGTGCGAGCACTTGAGATTTATTAATAAGGGCGTATATTATACAGGGTGTAAGGAAAAGTATCATTAACATTTAAAGCACATACTTTACCCATCAATCTGAACAACTTTTGTCAGAACAAAAAAATCTGCTGTCTCATACATTTTAGTTGAGTAGGCATTGCATTTTAGTATGAACAGCAGATTCTTTTTTGCGCTGAAAGGTTTGCTCCCATAGCAAAAGTTGTTCAGATTGATGGGTAGAGTATGTGGATTAAAAGCTTTGAATAAATTACAATTATCAATGTTTCAGTTATACCAATCAGATTAACCTGTGGAAAAATAAAACCAGTACACAGTGTCAATAACATAGCGCTTTATTAAATCCAAAGAAAATAAAAGCTACCAAATATTAAAAATATTAATTTACTAAATATAAGAATATGATCGCGCGGCCCCTGCCGCTTGTGTATATTAAAATAATCATTTAAATTCATAATCATAACACGCACACATGAGCAATTCTTATCTATACACAATGTAAATAATTACCACACATTCACAAGACATTCATTACATAAAGCAGTTGTTTAAATGGCTAAATTTTAAAAACAAATAATGTTTTTAAGTGGCATTGTTATCTTATTTATAACATAATTAGATAAACAATCTACGCTCCAAAAATGGCAGAGTCAAAAGAGCCAACTCTTTTGCCAACTAGCTGACAGTAAACATACCAAATCCGACTAAGTCTACAAATCAAATATAACATTTTAGTCCCACCCAACAGCATACTAACTTGATTTGTGTGGGTTATTGTGTCATTTCGGTCAAAAATTGGCGAAGATTTTATATGAGACTGGGAGACTATAGTATTTAAGATCAAAGGCAAGTGGGTTTCAAACCTATGACCTAATGGTCTATGATGGCATCGCAGCATTAAGTTGTCGCGCCTTGGCTCTCTTTACGCTTGCGCACATATTAGTGAGATAAGAGGCGCGACAGAGCTTTGTCGCTCGCATCATGCTAGCAAGAACATATGATATAAACTTGCAAAAACACCCATCTTGGCGAAATTTTCAATCTATTTTGTCTCTAACGGACCATCTACAGTGGCATCCACTAGTGTAGTTGCTAAATTCTTTCAAATGTCATATAATTACTAAAACCATTTCTTTAACATTTGTAAAACGTAGTCATACAATTTTACGCAATAAATTCCAGATTTATGCTCATTACAGACATGTCAATTAAAATAATAAATAAATGTAAACCTACCATTATGGTAGAACTAGCACTCAGCGCTTTCTCTAACATATCTTTGTCACTGTATAAGATAGCAGGCGCGACAAGATTCTAAACTTTGTGTAACATGCTAGGTTAACAGTTTTCAGCAGGAGACCTAAAATGCAGAAAGCTAAACCTATTTTTAAACCTATGACGTCACAGTACTTAGTCTAACAATAATTTCCAATAAATATAAAAACTTTGTACTCAATTATAATCTCGAACACTTGCTTTTTGAATTCCGCGATACTTCACTACTAAGTATAATTATAATATAATAAATTATAACAAATCGGTGCAACAATAAATATAAGTTATACAAATCTCACTTTGCTACGCGTTATTTCACAGATAGATTTTTCTTGAATGAACGCCTTATCGGTTCTGACGCAGCATGTCCTATTCTCATTAGGCCCTATCGTGAAAGTCATGTTCTCAAAAGGTCCTATTCGCAGAATGTCCGATTCGAATGTATTTATTAATCGATGAGGTCGGAAATTCTGCGAATAGGACTTTATGAGAATCGGATATTCTGCGAATAGGACCTTTTAATAATCCGACTTTTTGAGAACATGATTTTTCCCGTTTAAGACCTTTTGAGAATCGGGCTATCTGCTAATCTGACGTTCTGCGTTCGTATGACTTTTTGCGAATCAGAACTGTGATAATATCAAATAAAGCTTAGCAATGTAAGATCTCTATAGAGTTTTGTTAATCACTACATTTCAAGTCACGTTTACAGTTAGCAAGCAAAATAAACTTCTGTTGTAAGGTCTTATGGCTCACATTTCTATACAATTTATGACTTAAAGAGTCAATTTGTAAACCTTATGTTTTGCTTGCAATTTTGAACGTAGCTTGTAAAATTAAGGGGCTAGCTTTAAGTGAAAACTCAAGTCTTAATTTTCACAAAGATCCATTCCAGAATCTAATTTTCATTAGCATATTTGCTGAATTAACTGAACACTTGCATAATTCGGTTTTCTTACTAACCGACATTTTCGACAATGAGAACAAACAACAAAACCCATTTACGGTGTCCGACATATTGGGTTTTTTTTCTTCGTGTTTTATACGAAAATAGACACCTAAGGGTAGGCGAAAATCTAGCGGAAAAATGATCGAGCAAATTTTATTTTACTAATTAATAATTTATTAGATAACAATTGCAATGACATAGAGTTGAAAATGGCGTGCAAGAGGTAACTCAAACACAGGTCACAGGGATTTATTTCTTGCACGCTATGTTTATCTCTACTGCATTGTATTTTTTAAAAAACCGTGGTGGTCCAGTGGCGAGAAATCTTGCCTGCCGTGCAGGAGGCGATCGTTCGATCCCCGTCCAGGCCGACACGTACCAATGAGTTTTTCGGAATTTATGTACGATTTGTAACACCACTGGCTTTTCGGTGAAGGAAAACATCGTGAGGAAACCTACATGCTTCAATTTCGAGGCATGTATTATACCCACTGTCCATTACAAGTGGCGACGGGCTCATCCCCCGTCACACTGGACAGAGTTTCGGTACTAATGGTGAAACGTGGATGTTCTGAGGTTTCAGAATATCTCTGACTACCCCCTCGGGGAATATAGTCGTGAGCATATGCTTATGCATGCATTGCAATTCAGTCAATTATCAATTGATAAATGAAAACTGGTCGAGCATTTTTCAGCTAGGCTGACCCTAATTTGTCGAAAACGCTTCTACAGCTTTTAAAATGTAGATGGTAATAAAATACAAACAACCACGTTAAAAACATTAACCTCTTTTCTGCTTCTAGTCCAGCTAAAAGCTTGTTATCCAATGTCAGTCAGTAAGAAAATCTACGAATTATTTCAAAAATACAGGGTCCTCAATATGCTGACGCTTTCTTAAGAGAATGATCAGATCATCAAACTGACAGATTTCTCTTAGTTTGCAGTTTTGTATGAAACCATAGATTTATTTTTCGTGATTTCGAAGTTGGTCTCGTAGAGAAATTTGTTCAGTTTGATGGTCTGATCATCCTCTTAAGAAACCGACGGCATATTAAGAAGGACCCTAATTATTTTGCGTCAAAACGTTGACGTGACAAAACGTTCAATTTACGAAAAGTATGGGTTTTTTGCTAAAATAGTGAATTTAGTGGGGAATCTTAAGGCTTTTTTGCATTGATCTTTGGTAAAAGTGAACGAATAGAGAGAGTGAAGATGATAACCGTTCACAAGCAGAGAGATCACTTCGAGGTCAGGAACATTATGAGCCTGAAACAAAACATTAACATTCAAAGCAATTTCCATAATAAAGCTTTTTCTAAATTTCTTGTTTCTATTGTAAAATTGAGTAGTTCGATGTGTAGTCTATTATGTATGTGTAGGAAATTAACATAACTCTATACTTCATTTCAAATGAGGACGTAGAGATTTTCCGATTCCTATATTGCTTTCCGGCCATCTCTGATTTTCAAATATAATTTATTTATCGGTAAGATAAACTATCCGACATATCTTGGTCGTTACCAAAGCTGTTCTAAGAATAAGTGAGAGGAAGTGTTTTAATTCATTGTTTATGTCATTCAAAATAGACTGAAAATTTCGTTGCTATTTGAAATGGAGTATAGGAGACCTTAAGGTAGGTCACGAGCTATATTATAGGTCACCGCTCCCGCACGGTAAAACAGCGCCCGGCAAACTGTCAATCAAAAATGTTGTCATTGTAATGTGTATCTACAGAGCACGACCTTAAGCCTATTGAATGTTCATTCTTTTACCGTGCGGGAGCTATATCGTGTAAGTGAACGATGACCTTTACTCGACTCGACGGAGGAAATACCTTGAGTTAGTTACTTTGCCTTATCTGAAGTGTACCTCCTCGGCAAGGTGGCCACACTATGACAACTAGTTTTTTTTTTTTTAATGGCGTATGCTTTTTACTGCGGACTATTGGAGGGACCAGAAGGGTCACCGAGCCAATTGAATAAACTTAAGCAACCGACCTAGGGGCACCCCAGGAGGGTACGGACCTCGGCATAGGACGTTGCTGGGGCTACGCGGCGGATTGGGTAGCTGGGATTGGTGAGAATCGGCCTGGTATGTGCCTGTAGCGTCTGTAGACGCCAGAAGTGAGAAGAGTGGGCAGAGGTCGCGACTGTCCCCGCCGGCGGGGACGTTGATTACTGTGTCAACGCAGTGTTGAGTGTTGTTGAGAACTTGCGATTGTGAGTCGTGTCTGTTGGGCCGCCTGTAGGGCAACCGTGATCGCATCGTCTGGATCGTCGAGGACGTTTCGCGGTCGTCGACCGTGAGGTTGACAACTAGCGCCTTACCTGAAGTGTATAGCCTTATTGGAGAGCAGCCTGTTAGTATCCGCCGGGTCTGCGAGCGGCAGCGGCAGGGGCGGCGCGTCCGTGGCCTCCTCGGCGAAGGCGTGGGTGGCCACGCGGGGCCGCACGCTCGCCTCCCCGAACGGGCCGCGAAGCCACAGCCACTGCACGCTCAGCGGACACACTGACTTGCTCTTCAGGATTAACTGCACGTAAGAGAGACGTAGTCGGATAATGGTTTTATAACTGTCTTAATTGATACTAAATTGGATTTTTATGTCCATGTTTATACAATGCAAGCCGGTGGGTTAGGGGACAAGATGATAGATATAGGATAGGTGCAACATCAACTCTATACAATAAACACAAGGAAGGAGCAGCTGTTTCTCCCTGCTCTCCCTTGGCGACGCCCTTGTCTATGAAATACAGGATGTATGAATGTAGACAGTTTCACTACTTTAAACTCTTTGAAGTGATACTAAATATATTTTCCGAAAGAACTTATAGGAAATTAGGGGGAATAAATTTGACTTTTCATAGTAAATATAATCAGCTGATCGAAAGTTTATTTGAAGTGTTTTTTTTTTTGCCAAATTCCCTTCATCATTAATACAATCACCCTTTAAAGTAATGGAACTGTATACAACACCATGCAGTTCTTGAAATTAGATACATGAAATCAGCTCCACCCACTGCTCCCTCTCTTTTTCTTGTTGACGAACGTCTTCACGACCCATTGGTGGCAGAATATCTAGTACAACCAATGCACAAACTGGTATATCAGTTACCTGATAGGTGATCTCTCTCTGGGAGCTCTGTGTGGGATCCCTCTGGTTCTTGTTGACGAACGCCTTCACGACCCACTGGTGGCCAAACGCTGAGAAGCGTGAGGTTTCGTAGTACAATTTGTGGACGAACTCCTCAGTGCGGTATGGCTTCAGTTGCAGGTCTGGGGAAAGGTTAAACTTAGAAAAAAGAAGGAGAAAATACCATCCTCATTAGGCCTATGTTGGTGGTTTAGTTAAGACTATCAAACTGAATAACTTTCACTATGAAGAAAAGGTCAAACTAAAAAGAATACTATTCTATACATTTGAGTTGAATTTTCTATTTGTTCCTCATAGTGGAAGTTTGATGGTTTAAACCACCACTTTAAATATTACAAGGTTGTTTTGTTAGACCCTGGAGGTATACGTACACTGAGCTCATATGCCTTTTATCGCAAAGAAGCGTGTGTAAGAGAGAATGGGAAACATCATTGTTAATAATATCTGTCACATTTCTGTTTTTGGGTTATTATATCTTCATGCCTATTAGTCAAAGTCAATATAATTTATTCAATATAGGAGCTTGCAGCACACTTATCAAATCAAAATCGTCAAATCTTTTTTAAAGCTACCACCGCGTCGGAACGTGTTGTCGCTGTAGAGAAGATGCAGCCAGAAACTCTACAACATAACACGACATAATAACTATTACAATATAAATATTTCAGCTAAAGTTATGTATACAATAATACATAGTCTATTTAATAAAATAATTGATACTATACAGTAAAGTAAATAAACTATAAGCTAGTGACCTCAGACCCAAGCATTTTGATCATTTAAATAATCATCCAGTTTATAATATGCTTTTCTACAGAGGACTTTTTTGATTTGAGTTTTAAACATGTTTTCGGAAAGATTCAAAATGGTCTCGGGGATTTTATTATAAGTTATTCGAATACATGCAGCATTGATTGAAGAAGCATCCATAGATTCCACCTTAAATTTAGCTAAATAAACGGACTTACCATCAATTCTCTATACTTTCCTCTATATCTGTCTCTTTCACTCTGCTAGATTGGCGCCTCGAATCTATTCGACAAGGCGCGCTCATCTGACATTTACTTCATAGCGTTTATAGATTTTACCGCGAATGCTTGTAAAATTTTTCTTAACCTTAAAACTTTGTTTAAAAACAGTGAAATTGTAATGTTTTTGCCGTGTAAATTACACGGAAAGGTTGTTTTGTGAGTGTTCTGTGAGTGTTTTGTCAAAGATGTGCACTTACGGCTTGCAGATTATTAGTAGAAGCACTAATGAACGTCCGCTCTCGAATGCCGATGTTTTGGGTAAAGAGCGGCCTCTACGAAGGGTCTTTTGACGCTTTTGGCCCTACAGGACAAGGGTGAGTTACCCCATCTCAGTTCAATCAAGTGGAGGATGGCTTTTTATTGCTTTCCAACAATTTTGTGACCCATGACTTTGTTGACAACTAAGCCAATTGACAACCAATTTTTCAAGATCTAGTATGATCCGATTGTATTTCGGCTATTTATGACAAAACAAAACACTCAAAACATGTATACTCTTGTTCCTAGGAACTTTAAACAACAGATTAGATGTCTGAACCAATATTTAGTCAATCCCTGTGACGTTAATGGGAATCATAAGCTCGTGAATTACGTTCTAATATTGGCCAAAAGAACGTTATAACCACCCCCAGTAAGAAGAGAAAGCGGTCAAGCAGTGATTTTATGTGAATGTGGTTACATTGTCACTAGTAGTTGCGATGTGGTTACATCGTGTGCAGACAGACAGATCGACTCTGGCGCAGGTGTGCGCGCATTGTCATTATGTTGATGCAACGTTGTGTCTGCGATGTGGCCGGCCACTTTTTCGTGGTGTCGCTGGTGGTTGCGTTGTGGTTGTGATGTGGTCGATATAACCCATGTGGTCGATAATGACAGCAGAATGTGGTACCCTGTTAAATTCTACTATTCATTTTCAATATAATATATGCATCCGCTCACGTGATGTGGTTGCGGCATGTGTTAAACAACCCTTAATACAACCCCACCGAGCATTGAAATCGGCTTATTCAGCCAAGTGGCATTCTACTTGGTACATTTTAAATCATTAAGTGTCTCTAGTACGTTATACCGTATTAGTCTTATTACATACTTACAGTTAGAAACTTATTATTTACTAGGTATACTGTAGATAATATACATTTGAATCTAATAATAAGCAGTAGGTAACAGCAGCAGCAATAGCAGTTATTTGCTGTTTGATGACCAATAAAGATATATTAAAGATTAAAGGAGTTTTATACAAATCACTATAACTATGATTGGTATAACTATGATCACATACCTATGCAAACTTCCTTTGCAAGAATTTTATGTATCAAAGATGGTTAAAAACTTAGAGAAGGAAACTCTAGATGTGCCTATTGAATATGTTTCTCTTTTTCAAGATGTTCTTGATAAGGAAGGACAAAATCATTTTTAATTGCTGTCTTATAATAATGATCGGAAACTGCACCCAGCCCTCCTTTTAGGCCTCCTGGACTGTTGTACTGTTATACAGCTTTATCATATTAGACCCAAAGAGTTCCTTTGACCCACAGAGATTGGTGTCTTGGTTTATGTAGATAATTTCTTGCTGGTCACACAACCATACTGAGTTTAAGTTAACAATACTGGCATATCAATACTCAGTAGGCTGCGCTTGCACTTTGTCCGGAACTGTAGTATTCGAATTGTTTTGTATTGTATAACAGTACCATGAGCTACATTAGCATGCACTAGTTATCTACAGAGAAGGTAACAAGAATAATAGGCAGGATGAAAAAACCTAGTGCTAGTTAGGTCTCCTAGGCTTTGCCAGATAGCGAATATTGCAATATCGAGCGTGTCAGTTATCTAGGGTGCCTCTTTCAAGAAGGCATGAGGGACTTTTTCTCTGTCCCTGTGCAGCAGGAATTTTACTGATGGCGGAAGGCCATTATACCACAGTTCGGTGGTTCTGCACATAAGGTGACGCACATTTTAATCAGACACAGCGGATGTGGTCTGGGGTGCTCACTTCAGGTACAAATCTATCAAATCTTGTTTCTAGTGTCGGAATGACACGACACTTGTCGCCCCCGACCTCGGAGGTCGTATACAGAACATCGGGCTTATGCAATGGCTTTACCGACCTGTTATCTAGGACGCAGTGCTGGAATGGCACTCGTACCCGCCCCCGACCTCGTAGGTCGTATACAGAACATGGGGCTTATGCAATGGCATTACCGACCGGTTATCTAGGACGCAGTGCTGGAAGGGCGCTCGTCCGCGCCCCCGACCTCGGAGGTCGTATACAGAACATGGGGCTTATGCAATGGCATTACCGACCGGTTATCTAGGACGCAGTGCTGGAAGGGCGCTCGTCCGCGCCCCCGACCTCGGAGGTCGTATACAGAACATGGGGCTTATGCAATGGCATTACCGACCGGTTATCTAGGACGCAGTGCTGGAAGGGCGCTCGTCCCCGCCCCCGACCTCGGAGGTCGTATACAGAACATGGGGCTTATACGATAGCATTAGCGACCGGTTTTCGAGGACACAGTGCGGAATGGCGCCCGTCAACGCCCACGACCGCGGAGGTCGTATATAGATCTTAGGGCATATACAATAGCGTTGCCGACTGTTTATCTAGAATCCAGTGCCGGAATGGCACTCGTCGCCCCCGGCCGCAGAGGTCGTACAGAATATGGGGGCATGTGCAGTGGCATTACCGACCGCTTATCTAGGACGCAGTGTCGGAAGGGCGCTCGTCGCCGCCCACGACCGCGGAGGTCGAATATAGATCATATGGCATATACAATAGCGTTACCAACTAAACAGTCGAAGATAAGCATTAAAACCCAGTGCTGGAATGGCACTCGTCGCCCCCGGCCTCGGAGGTCGCATTCAGAACATCGGGCATACGCAGTTGGCATTACCGACCTCGTATCTAGGACGCAGTACCTGAATGGCGACATCGTTGCCACCCCTGGCCACGGAGGTCGAACATAGATCATGGGCATATATAACAGAGTTGCTGACTGCTTAGCTAAACACCAGTGCCGGAATGGCACTCGTCACCTTGGGCCGCGGACGCTCTATATAGTACTTGAGTATTATACAAAAGTAATACCAACCAATTACCTAAAATCCATTGCTGGATTGGCACTCATCACCCCCCGGTCGCGTAGACCATTGGCTTTGATTTAGTTGATTTGTTCACTTAGGAAAAGACAATCATACATAGTGATGTAGGTTGGTATTTCAGAGATGGTCCAACAATCTATTGTGAATGTTGCAAGGCATTTATTTCACACTGGCTCTTCCGGTTGGCATGGGTGTTCCCACCACCCAATATAGATCCACAATAACTGTACCACCTTCACTTCACATGGCATAATACATTTTGATAGTACCACAACTTGGACACACAAGTGCTGCCAACTGACAGTTCTTGGGGTAAAGACTTGAGCAGGAGCCTACCACGAGTGGACAAACTAGAGCCCTTAGCCCTAAAAAGGGGAGGGGGAGGGGGGGAGAGTAATCAGGCAGTGCACTGACTGGTCATTAAACGAAAGAAACTCCTGCTAAAGAGAATCTGTCTGAACCTGCAATAACACATCTACCAGACACTGTACATTATAAAATAAGGTCTGAGTAACTTCGTTTGGTGTAGATTCTAAAGCTCATAATTCAAATAATGTGAGCAGGATTTTGTTGACCTGCCGTGCAGCTGGACCATTATATAAACTATCCTGTAAACTAAATACCAGGAGAGAAGGATGCCAATATGTGTCACTAGTTTAGTATATGATTGGCTAGAAAATTAACCCAATACAGTTAATCAAAAAAAAAAAAAAAAAAAAAAATTTTTTTTAATTATGGTCATAGGTTTTAGAACCTGACTCTTGGATTGATAGATCCGAGAGTACCAAATAGAGTAGGAGTAGGAGTAGTGAGATAAACCTGATAATTATAAATAAACATTATAACCTAGACCTCGGCTCCAGACACAGAAAATGTTAACAATCCAGCTGACTAGCTAATGTGACAACATACTGTGGAGTTTTTATGCTCAGTGCAACATGTAATGAAGCTTGGGTCTAAGAGAAGAGTTGTTTTGAGAAAGATGTAATTAATCTTTTTCTTATCTTATAAGGATGTTATTAGGCCAGCAACCAGAACTCAAAACGGCCCATGGAGAGAATCATAGAAAAAGCTTCCTGGAAAATTTTATTTCGGAAATTGTATTGTTTTCAAATAAACAGTACCTAATACTGTTAAGTATGAGGACCTACTATTAGATAATTTTTCATACATCTACCTAATAAGTTCAGTGGTTTGAATTAATTATAATGATCTCTGAGGATTGTTTCCCTATGATGGTTAAGATTATGCCTCAATAGGGTAGAAATTTAATCTTAAATGTTTTTTCTCTTTCAGCAGCAATCTGTTGATTTTAAATACCTAGTTATTGAACATTTAGTGAGATGACATTTAGTCATTATCAAGACTATTATGTTCTATTATTATTATGAAAGTTATTATATGGTGTATTTTTCCCCTTTTATACAGGATTTATGTGTTAATGTACCCATTGTTGATGATGATGACATGCACATTTTCATTTATTTTCACATAGCGTTTGTACTCTTTCACCAGCAGATAGCAAACAGGTCTTCAATCAATGCTGCATGTATTCGAATAACTTATAATATAACTGTTTTGCATTACAACAAAACAGATATTATGAGTGAGAGAATACATGCAGCATTGCAGCAAGGTGCTTGCTGGTGATTGATGAAGACTATGAAGTAAATGTCAGATGAGCGCGCCTTGTCGAATAGATTCGAGGCGCCAATCTAGCAGAGTGAAAGAGACAGATATAGAGGAAAGTATAGAGAATTGATGGTAAGTCCGTTTATTTAGCTAAATTTAAGGTGGAATCTATGGATGCTTCTTCAATCAATGCTGCATGTATTCTCTCACTCATAATATCTGTTTTGTTGTAATGCAAAACAGTTATATTATAACAACGTATACAGTGACCCATGAAAGACGTGTTGACCCTACTAAGCCGAAAGTGTGGAGATATCAGTTTATTAGGTGGTTTGAAAATTCTCTGGCAGTAAGTTGATATTAACTTACCTCCACCGACACGCACTGGGCCCGCGCGGTGGAGTATGGCCCAGTCCCTCCGACCCTTATTTGTGAAAGGCCTTTGCCCTGTAGGATCCTACAGACTTTAACAGTCGGTAGTGAACCTACCTGTTGTGCCGAGGATCGCGGGTTCGAATCCCGTAAGGGACAAATATTTGTATGATGAATATAAATATTTGTACGCGAGTCATGGACGTTTGTATCTATTTATGTATTCTATATCATTGTCTAGTCATCATAATAAAAGTCCAGGCTAGATTCTGGTAATTTAAATGTGACTAGATAATTTGTGTGACAATGTCGAATATATTTATTTATTTATTTTGACTTATATCTTCGTGCTACATTTTGTTCCAATAAATACAAAAATGCGAGTAATTTATTGAAAGAGTGAGAGGAATACCTACTACATAGGTAATTACTTTACAAACCGTCGTGGAGTTAGGTTATCTATTAATTATGACTTATGTGATTAATTGCTAAATCTTGGAACTTTATTTCACGTTCTAGTAAACACAGTTAAGTGATAATGTTATCTAGCTTGTGCTGTCGAGTATAAGTTTTCTTTAGTGCTATTTCCTAACAGATATTGGTTATCTACTAAGAGGTAAATAACCTGACTCGGGAGGTGGTTTACACTTTTTGTCAAAAATTTTAATACGTTAAGTATTTATGTAGGGAGGGGATAATCTCTGAAACGATTCTAAAAATTATTTCACCAATCTTTAAGTTATGTACTGGGTGATTTTTTTACCCATGAAAATAGCGAAAAGGTAAAATAATCATCAGGTATAAGCTTTCAAAATCACATGTCCACAGTCCACACGAACAAAATCGCGGGCATCTGCAATCGCCATTCCTTCAGTCGACTTTTGTGACTCGATAAATGAGCGGACCACTCTAAGATCGTTTAAGATGAAGGTAATACAGACCGTTAAATGTGATCTTCTCATAGGAGAGCAGATCCATGACCTGGCCGTAGACGAGCGTGTTGGCGCGAGCGCGGGCGTCGCGCTCGGCGAGCAGGTCGAGCAGGTCGCAGGCGGAGCGCGCCGGGTGCGCGCAGGCCGCCTCGTGCGTGCGGCCCTCGTGCGCCGGCCCGCGCCACGGGCACCCGATGCACGCGTACTTGCACCCCGTCAGTCTAACAGGAGCGGAGGGAACAGGGTTCACTTTTAGGCCTCTGCCTCGAATTTTGCGGGCAGCGGGGCGTCGGCGGCGGCGGCAGCGGCTCTTATGCGTAAAATACGCCTGCCACGCCGCTGTTTTCGAGAACCGGTCCATTTGATTTTACGCATAAGATCCCGCCGCCGCCGCCCCGCTGCCCGCAAAATTCGAGGCAGAGGCCTTAGGGGTAATCGTTGCATCGTGCCTTAGACCATACTAGAGTTTACCCGCGACTACCTGCGCACAAATTATATACCAGATTTTAAGCTATCGAACAAAAAAAGTTTCATCAAATTCGGTTCAGAAGTTTTTGCGTGATGCTGTTACAAACAAACAAACAGACAGACTGAAATTCTAAAAAATGTTGATTTGGAGTCCGGAATACCTAAAAACCATATCGTAATATTTTTCATGTAAATATCTTCAATGTACAGACACACTTCTGTTACAGTTTATAATAGTTAAGATACTATGGACGTATCACGCTTGAAATTCTACTAACAAACTTTTCTGACACTTTTTGCGGGGGATGGGTTACCATGAAATCCGCAACTTTGGATTTTATTCCATTACTTTAGATTCGAATTTTAATTGTTAAAAATAGTCTCGTGAGAACCCCAAACGAGACTATTTTCAAATTATTGTTCCGCAATTATAGGCTGTCTTGTTTAGTAATAAGATGAAATTGATCATTGTTAATTGGCCAAGTAATTTGGTAGAGGGGAATGCTAACGCAAGGCTGGTCCCTAATTATGTGGTGTAAGCAACGTGCTCGAATAGAATTGTTATCGAAATGAAATTAAATTTTTTTTTCTTATTTTGATAGCGATTCTTGTTGTCTTCAAGAAAATACTGCAACTGAATTTGGAATGATACAAAAATATATATTTAAAGTGCAAGTCATTAGCCTGTGTTTATACCTTCAACCTACCCGACACCCTACACACCTACCGCATGCACACTCTCTGTTAGCTTGTCTAAAGCACACTTTACTCTTTACTGAATTCAGAGCCTAATTTGCTTCTCGTCTTATCTGCTCTAACAACTTATTATTAGGCTAATTAATACACCGTGGAATCGGAATCGTTTCGAAGCTGGAAGGAGGTGATATGCCATCAGTAGTCAAATTAATTACGATGGTAAAATTTTACGAAAGGGTAATCAAAGATATTCTGAAACCTCAGCTCACCGTCACACTGGACAGAGTTTCGGTACTTCAAAAGTCGTTAACAAAAAAGAAAATGTGAGAAAGCCGTGTTCGAAACCGTTTCGAATCCGTATTAACTCTAGCGACGTAGCAAGACGCGATGCCTACATGTCAAGTTGGCTTCTTTTATCGGCGTGATACGCTGAAAAGAAAAGCTTACCTCTCTCTGGTTCTCACACTATCGAGGTTTACTAGATTATTTTACCGTGCCAATCGATTATACTATTAATGGCATATCACTTACTTTCAGCTTTAAAACGACCTCGATTCCACGGTGTATAGAACAGTACGTTATGCTAGATTGAGAAGCAATAGATAGGTATAGCCCAAATCGAATCGAATTTGGAGTAGGTAGTAACATACTTTCGTCTGTAAGAACCTTTTCACACTAGCGATAACTAACGAGGCACGAGCGCAAATTACTTAAATCTGCGGCGACAGCGTCGCAGTCTCGCAGCGATTTCAATACCAATCCTACAAATACAAATACAAATACAAATACAAAATTATTTATTGTGACACACAGGTAAAAATAAGATGTTACAGGAGTAAAATGTATCTCTGTGGCCTACCGAAAGGCATACAAAATAATATAGGTATTGTTATACCTTAACCTAATCAACTCATAACCTCATAAACTAATTGTACTCAATAACTTAACTATGTATATAAAATCAAAATTGTACCTAAAACCAAAGTAATAATCATAATAATTCAATAAATGTCATAATTTGTAACAATATCATAAAAATGATGAAATAAAATTTAAACATAATATAGGATAATAATAATGACTTGGAGAATCATGAATTAATGTGAATAAATTATGTCTCAAGAAATTCCCTAATTGAATAATAAGATTTTTCAGTCAGATGATTAAACAATAGACGTCTAAAAATTATGATGTCTTGGCATTCTCTTATTGGTTTTGGAATTTTGTTATAAATTTTGGGCGCCATAGCTAAGATGCTCTTATTAAACAAAGCAGTTTTTCCCGCTCTACTGCAGACTTGATCACTGCGGCGTGCTCTTAGGACTTTGGGGAACAACTGAGGATGACGTTTTACAAATAGTGCTACTTCGTATATGTATAGAGATGGAAATGTTAGTATCCTGAGCTCTTTAAAGTGAGGTTTACAGCTATCCATCCGTTTCAAGCCACGAATTGCCCGGATACATCGTTTTTGGGCTATGAGTACACGTTCGTTGTTGGTAGCATTTCCCCAAAAGATTATGCCGTACCTCATTCTTGACGCAACATAGCTGTGATAGGCGACTAGTACAGCTTGCTGGCTTACCTTTTTCGAAAGCAGATAAAGAGCATACGCGGATTGCGAGAGCTTGTTACAGACAAATTCTAGATGTGCTTGCCACTTCATGTTATTATCTATATGCAAGCCTAAAAATTTTGTTGTTTTTGTTTCTTCCAAAACATTGCCTTCATACACTATGTTAGTATGCATAACATTAGACGCTGATTGTCTGAAGTCCATAACTTTAGTTTTATTTAGGTTTATCTGTAGATTGTTGTTTTGTAGCCACTGTATTATAGACCTTAAACTATTATTTATATCTATTCTGTCATTATACAACACTGTACAGTCGTCGGCAAATAAAATCATTGGATTTGTGGTTGATTTGGGAATGTCATTGATGTATACCAAAAAGAGTAGAGGCCCAAGGACACTGCCTTGTGGCACCCCATGGGACACAATTCGCGGAGTAGATATATATTCTATATCAGTACGCGTTTTCGGACATATTCTGTTTATCTTTGTGATTTGAATTCTATGACTCAGGTAGGATTTTAATAGGTTTAAGATGTTTCCTCTAATGCCATATGTCTCTAGTTTATGCAAAAGTTTATTGTGCTCTACATAGTCGAAGGCTTTAGTCATATCCATGTATAGGGTAAATACAGTCTGTCTTTTATCCATTCGCGGATATACCATATTTAAGAATTCGTAAATAGCAGCATCGATAGTTTTGTTTTTCCGAAATCCCTTTTGTTCTTTTGTAAGTATGTTATGCGATTCAAAATATGAGTACATATTGTCAAAAATAACCTTTTCGAATATTTTGGAAAAAATTGTTATTAAAGCTATTGGCCTATAGTTCTTTATGTCATGCTTCTCATCCTTTTTGTATAATGGTTTAATAATCGTAGTTTTTAGCTTACATGGAAATATTCCTTGTTCAATACATAAATTGATAATGTGACTCAGAATTGGAGAAATTATGTCATGTACATATTTTATTGTCCTAGTTGAAACATCATCATATCCCGTACTGTTCGTATTTTTAAGATTTCCTATAATATTAGCCACCTGGATTGGACTGATTGGGTTCATATAAAAAGATTTAGGAGACTTATAGACACAAGTACTCTTGTAGTTCATATTATTTATACATTGATTTTCTACAGAGTCTATAAAATAATTGTTGAAAATGTTCGCTATATTCTCAGGTTTTTTAACAATTTCTCCATTGTACTCCAACTGAATAATATTTTCTCTAGGTAACCTTTGTTTATTGTTGTGAATTATATTCCAAGTTGCCTTAGATTTATTGGTGGACTTAAAAATGTAATCATTATTCTGTGACTTTTGAGTTAGATTTACTATTTTCCTAAATCTACCAGAGTAAGTTTTGAACAGTTTTCTATCATGGGGATCTTTTGATAGCCTGTATTTCCATAATAGTGCACGCTTGTGTTTACAACCTCTTCTAATACCTTGAGATAACCATCGTGGGCGTGCTTTAGATGTATTTTTTACCCTTATAGTGGGAAAACAGAGATCATAGAAGAGCTTAAACAGATCAAAAAAATTATCAAATGCCATATTAGCATCTGTGATCTCATACATTTCTTTGAAAGTTAGTTTACAAAGACATTCACGAAATTTCACCAGGTTATCTTTACTGTAGTCCCGTTTTTTTGAAAACCAGTGATCAAAACTGCAAGTTTTCCTTACCGGACAGTCTAATAATTGCGCTTTATGGTCAGAGATAGCTAGTTCACATATATCACTTTTTGCACCCCGTATATTATGAATAATGTTATCTAAGCAGGTACCGCTAGTGGGGCGTGTAACTTCTCTAGTCGCGAATTTTAAGTTAAAACTTGAAATCAAATGTTCAAACTCTATTGAATACTTACACTTCTTAAGGATATTAATATTAAAATCTCCACATATAGATATTTTCTTGTTAGTACTGAGTAGATCATGCAGTATGTCGTTAAAGGTTGATAGAAAAAGTCTATAATACATGGCGACTTTTTCTTGTTGTGGGACTCTATAAATGCAGACTATTATCATTTTATGCTCTGTCAATTCTATCGCACAACACTCAATAATGTTTGATATACTATATTTGCTTAGGTCAACTATTTTATATTGCAAATTATTTCCAACTAATATGCAAGAGCCGCCCTTTCTATTGTTACGTGCATAGTACGTTGCTAGTTTATAGTTGGGTAATTTTAAAAAACTTGTATCGTTAGACGTCATATTGTGTTCAGTAAAACACAAAATATCCACCCTTCTGCCATTTTCCTCCAAGTCATTTAAACATACTAAAAATACGTCGGACTTTCCAATAAGTCCACTTATATTTTGATGTAGGATTGTTATACGATTATAAACGAAAAAACTGATTGCCATCACGACTGTTAGCAGTTTCCAGAGTAGAGACAGTTTTAGTTTCTCGATTGTTAGTTAACAAAGGCCAATCAATGTATGATTGTGTTATACAGGCGATTAGATGCTTTAAATCAGTAATTATTGTAGCCATACCTTTTCTATTTACCTTACCAGTGAACATAGAGAACATAGTGTGGGAATACTCCATGTTTCTGTTAGTATCAAGGAGGAAGACATATTTAAATTCAGCGTTATCCTTATGCAGCAAGCTGTTAAAAGTCTCTATCCGCCTGTTAAACAAATTGGCTGTGTCGTTACATTTGAAACAAGGTAAACACAGTATGATGTTTGTATTTTGGACTTTTTCGAGTTTATTTCTAATGAGTTCGACTAAAGCTTTATAATCTTGTGTTGTTTCAAAGTCCGGTTCTCCAATAAATATAACGCAAAAATCACTTAGAGTGTAGTTTTCTAGCTTGGATTCAAGATTTTCCATTAAACGACAAATTCCTCCTTGGTTGAGTTTGTAGTGGAAAAGTCTTGCATTTCCGAGGATTCGTTCAGACATTAATAACACGTCTCTTGAAGTACTGCTTATTAGACAAATTTTAGTAGCATCTGTTTCCATTTTCCTCTCATCTGTATGGAGTCTTTCTTCGTCGTTGTTGATTGAAGTATTCGATTGGTCCTCTATAGTGGTACACACACTATTATTAATGTTATTTGGTGACGGAAAATGTGGTTCGGTGGGGATATCCTGAGTTTCCGGATTATGTGCAGAGTCAACTAATGAGAAATTCAATGTCTTTCGTCGTTGTTTTCTTTTTGAATTATTTTTTGCAGAGATTTCTTTATCCGTAGAGCGGCATATAGTCATCAAGTGTTGTATTTTTGATTCGCATTCTTTAAGGCGTTTTTTTAGGAAATTATTTTCAGACAACAAATTTTCTATTTCATTGTCTGCCGAGAGCAGATTTTCCTCTAAAGTACCTATTTTCTTTTTCATTTCTTCCGTTTCCTCCTCCACCCTAGTTCTCTGAAGAATCTCAGAATAACTTCTACTTAACCTCTGTGTCGTTCCCTCATCACAGTCGTCGTCATCGAGTGAACTGAAGGTGTTGTCTGTCGGAATGTTGACAACATACTTTTTCCGATATGTAATGTTTTCTTGAGATAGCTCTGGGGTCAAACGATGGCTAGGGGGAGTGAGAAACACATTCGGCTGCAGAGGAGTGCAAATGGGGGAGCATTTTTCGCTGATTGGTTGCGAGTCTAACGGCTGCGGTTGAAGTATCTGTTCCGTGTTTATAGGAGTACTAGTAGATGAATTGGTCGTTTTGTTAGTGTCTTTGACTAGACTTTGGCGACATTTACGACATTTCCACGAGTCTTTCCTCTCTTTGGTCATAATACCAAATACTTTTTCTGTAATCTGGGCACACTTGACGTTCGCACAAAAGTGTCCTTTGCATATAATACACTTTAATAAATCCCTGCTGCCAGATTTAACTTTGCATATCAGACATTGTGTATTAACTTTTGGAGGCATTTTTTCTTAGGTGCGTCTAGTGACCTCTGTTGGTATTTTTTTGCAGTAATTGTTTACTTTCAATTTGTACTTCGGTTGTTAGCTACGTAAGTAACGAGCGTAGTTTGAAGTACTGCCACTCAACACTAGATGTCGACGATCGATTACATTGACATATCAAGCGCTTAGCGTTAGTTGTGATATCACTATTCGCCAATAGATGGTGCACTTAGGTAATGTTAATTGTCATCTCATTGGTCAGCTGATTTTGTTTACATATATTTGAAAGCTCGTAACGGTATATTGAAATGATTTTTTGATCAAAATCGATGTAGCACTATTTTTTAGAGGTACTTACTGTCTATTTTACTTTGTATTATGGCTTCGTTTTTAGAAAATAGCACATATCACAGTTCTGTACACTAATCTTCATATAATCACTGTCGAGACATCCGTGAGTGATCGCCCCGATTTACTTTGTATTTACATTAGATAACACTTTCACTGTCAAATTGTTTATAGTTTTATTTATTAAGATAGTTTAGTCGTAGAAAAAAGCACTTTTACTAATATAAATTAATTTAAATAGCCGGAGCCTATACTATGTGCGACGCCATCTAGCGGATCGATGGAACTGTACAACTCAATCACATTATCTCTGCACCTCGCTGCAATGCAATGCCCCTCTCGCTTCTCCCTTCATGTCAATCCGAACTTAATAATCGCGTCAGTACGGTAAGATAAAATTTGGTACACACGGATTAACACCGTAACAGAGCACCGATATAACGTCATCGACGCCAGAGGGCCTACACTGAGAAAATAATGCTACATATACGTAGCCCGCCGCAGCTACAATAAGCTTCATTATGAAGTACGAGACAACTTAAATACTGACGCAACACTCACCACGTAGCTTACGACGCGATACTGTGTTTTAAGCTACCTGGTACGTAAGCTGCGACGGGCTATGTATACGTAGCATTTTTTTCTCAGCGTACCTTCCCAACTCCGAATAAACGACAAAAATCGAGACGCGGCTCTGTCTTCGTTACTTTGCGTATGCGATAGCGAGCGCGCATGACGGTTTTCTCCTTTTGTCGTGCGTGGCATGTCTAGCCCTACAGGTGCACATATAATGTGACACGAGTTGTACATGAGTAGCTAAGTGAAAAGGCCGTACACAATATAACGAAACAAGCCAACAGCTAGATGAGTTCGGTTCGCATTACACCAGGCGTTATACAAAGCTATTAAACATTAATGTTAGTGAACTAGCAACGGACACAAGGTGGACACACCTGAGGACCCTACGGCGCTTGCGGGACGCGGCGGCGCCGGCGCCCGTGACGTCGACAGAGTACGCGGCCCGCAGCGCCGCGACCAGCAACATATAAACACTGGACACTATGCGAACCAAACCATCGAGCACGGAACGACGCGGCGACGAATCTACTACGATTTGCGAGAACTTGAACTGCCTGGGGGAAGAAATGTAGAGGACTTTATAAGTGTCGCTAGATGGCAGCACTTGCTCGTGAACTGTTTTACCGACTAGAGAAAAGCAGCCAATCAGGCCCCATTCGGCGCATATTGCTTTAAAAATAGTGAGAATGTATGCCGAAATCGGGCCTGATGAAATTGGCAGCGTAAATTCACCTTAAAAGTGCTCTGAATTCAGAGCCTGATTCTGCATCCATTACTTGACCTGATCTACTCTCTATTTAAAGTGTAGCGATCAAATCAAGCAATGGATGCCTAATCAGGCTCTGAATTCTGAAGGATGTTCTCGGTTTTGATCTGCATTATTGTTCGTGAATCGTGATTTACTCAAATACGACTGCATCGATTTTGCTGATTCTTTTACATATGGGATCTCCATATTTCTGGGAAGGTTTCAGTAGTACTATACAGCGTGTTAATGAATTAACGCAAAACTAGAAAGTAGTTTGTTTAGAATCGAGAGCAGAATCGAATTATCATGTTTTCATCATAGGTATTTTTTTTCAAAATATTAAATAATTTATTTGTAAAATTTTAAATTTACTGAACTCGATCTCAACTGACCGCACAGGCACACTCACCCTACTTACTACCAAAACAAGGTTCTTAAAATGTATCCATGAGCACGTTAACGCTTTCATTTATTGCTAAAATGATAACAAAACATTTTTCCCTGAAAACTTAAAATGCGAATAACTTTAAATTTTAACCATCAAAATAATGAAATTATTGTTTCAATCGAATTATTTTGTTATAAATCAGTTGGGGTGTATGAGGTTTTGCGCTTATTTATTAACACGTTGTATAATACACTAGCATTTATCCGCGGCGTTGCTTGCGATGTTGTTTTAGCTTGAATGTTTCAGTGAGGCTAAAACAAGCTTCTTTTGTAACCCAGAGGCTTGCTCTACAACTCTTGTAGTAATTAGTCCTAGACACATTATGAGAGAAATATTCTTTGTATGCAAGCCAGTTTTAGATAGACTAATCAAATTTAGATATATTGCGAAAAAGGGCTGTTTCGGAGCGCCATCTTCAATGAAAAACAACAATCCCCAAAGTGACTGACCTTTCTTCGCAAGTGTTCTCCTCGTGATGCGAAAGGGAATGCCTCGGGAATACGCCAGTGCAATACTTGCACTCCGACGGGAGCTCGGAGACTGTTTTCTCCACAGCCAAGTTCCTGGACGCTGTGATCTTGGATATTTCGACACGGCAGTTAGGGCAGGTGGCTGCTTCGTCGCGCAGTCTCGCGTCAGCCAGTAAATGAGTGAAGCATGGTGCACACATTAGATGTCCGTTAGAACACTGAAAGTTGAAGAAACGGTCAGTATTTTGTATTTGTTTGGTTTTTATATGAGTTTTATGTTTGTATCGTTATGAATACAGTGATAGGTAAGGTGTATGAACACAGTGATCTCTTAACACATTCGTCACCCCTCTTATTTCAGATTTATATACGTATCCATTTTAAATTCGTTCACTCTGTACTCATATGTGGATGGAGGCTATGTGCTATTTTTGAATCTCACACTTCAAAATCATTATCAAATGATGCATAATCTCCATTTCTACTTTCTACTGCAAATTTCAGCGTGACTTTCAAAAATCGCGCTCCTGGGCACCGTTATAAAGTCCGCAAAACACGCGAATGCGTCAGGTTCGAATGTATTAATGTTTAATACTTTTGAAAAAGGAGAGTTTTTGCGTTTGTGTAAAATTTTTTACTGGAACGACCGACGAATTATTAGACGCTGAGTAGACAACGGCCTTTTTGTCTGCCAGGCAGAAATGACCGTTAGACCTCAGTATGTCATATTTACCTCCTAGAGTTCCATACTGTCTATTACCATGGACAAATTTGTCCGTCGGACAAAATGTCCGTGGTCTGCTCAACGCCTTAAAGTACCTAGTTTTTTCTTTTTGTAGCGCTTTTATAGTGCTAAAAATATAGTCTTCAGTCTTCTTTGTGTACATTATACTAATATTAACCCACTCATATCATTAAGTATACGATCGATTAAAACTGAAGAAACTATAGTTGTCATAATGTAACCTTCACACGCTTGCGCGAGCCTACGCAACCCCACTGTACATTGACTCGTCCGTAAAGTGATTGTTGTTAGTTTAATTTATAGAAGCGTCAATGTACAGCGAGGTTGCCTAAGCCACGGTTTGTACCGAAGAGTCGTGTGGCGGTGGCGGATAATCTAATTATCACAATATAAACCTTATAGTAGCATAGCGTCCTTTTTGTCGTAAAGGAGAATCGCACCGCGCCTCCAAGTAACGTCGCCTGGAGGCGCGGGGGTAATTATCCCAACGATGCTATGCTACGTACTGTAAGGTTTATAATTGTGTTACTTTGACTATCCGCCACCGCCACACGTCTCTTCTGTATAACCCACGCCTAAGCACACGCGAGCGTGTGGAGGAAGCATGACACTTGAGAAAATGTATTTCTAAGCAAATATTGTAGTTAGCTTTACTCATTCCCATTCTTTTTTGTATGTTTTAAGAAGAAGTAATGTTTTGACAATTAAAATTGTCTAAAATAGTATAGTATAATATTGTTCCCAAATACCACCTTGAGTTGTAAGTGTGTGTAACAGTGATATATTAAAGTTTGTGTTTTGTATGTGTAGTGTATCATACACTGTCCTGTATCATTGTCCAGGGATTATCCATTCCTTCCATCAGTCCGATGGTTGGTTAGTGGATATATGGGTATGCGACCCCAGACTCCCGAGCTACCATCTGTCAAAATCCCCATCCTTCCTTGACAGTGGTATCCCTTTATCCCCATATCCCTAATTACTACCTCTTTATTCCTACCCTTCCCCGCCAATCTAAGGTCGCCGTGCCGATGGATGCGTGGCTAGAGGCGTGCCTAGTCGTAAGCGTGCCGTTTGTCCTGAGTTCGGGCGCCCTCAGGTACTATTTAGCCTTACCCTAACAAGCGGGGCTCTGTTAGGATGGACAACCCAATTCCCTTGCTGTTCGTGGGACACAAAATGAAATCAAAAATATCAACATTTCAAAATGACGGCGACGGTACTCGCCATCCGTCACGCCATGTCTCCCGGATGGGCGGAAAGAGGGCTATGGAGAGCCAATTTGGGACGTTGAATGTTCGGGGACGTATGGATGAGAAAATTGACGAAATATGTGCTGTAATGGATGAAAGAAGAATAGATGTTTTATGTGTGAATGAGACGAAGAAGAAAGGATGTGGAGTTTCCACGCACAGAAACTACACAGCCTATTGGTCCGGAGTTGCAGAGACTGAACGTGGCTCTAAAGGCGTGGGAATTATTCTATCTAAAAAGATGAACGATTGTGTTTATGACTATGAGTTTAGTAGCCCGAGACTACTCCGAATAGGGCTAAAGATAGGTCTGACCCGAGTCTGTGTGGTGGGTGTTTACGCTCCCGTTATGGGTAAGGGGACAGAAAAAGCCTCAAAAGAGCGAGAGGAGTTTTGGGAAAGTTTGCGTGAGATGCTTGGGAAATGTAAGGATAATGAACGGATTATAATGTTAGGTGACTTTAATAGCTGGGTTGGTGTGAAGAGAGATGGGTATGAAAGTATTTTAGGTAGTTATGGTGATGAAAGAGTTAATGAAAATGGTGAATGTCTTTTGGAAGTCTGCTTAGAATGGAATCTTGTGGTCACCAATTCCATGTTTTGCCACAAAGACATTCACAAGTATACTAGGCATCAAGGTGATCAAAGAAGTGTGATTGATTTTGTGATAGTGGATAAAAGATTGAGTAGTAAAGTGGTAGACACGAGGGTCTATCGTGGCGTCAGCGTGGATACTGATCATTATTTGGTGATGAGCCGTATAACTGGTCTGTTTACACGGTGGAGACATCGAACTCGAGTACCTGTTACTGTGCTAGAAAGGATTAAAGTGGAAAATTTACAAGAGCCGAATGTCAAAGAGAAGTACATTAGGGAATTAAGAAAAAGGTTGAACGACAGAGATGATAGTAATGAATGCCGTATAGAGCAAGTGTGGGAAGTATTGAAAAATTGTATAGTCGAGACAGCCTATACAGTATGTGGGGTGACGAAAAGGAAGAAAGATAGAAGAATGGAAAATGCATGGTGGGACAATGATGTAAAGAAAGCAGTGTGTGATAAGAAGAAAGCATGGTTAGATCTAGTGACAGTAGAATCTAACTTAAGAACGTCAGGTTTAACATCTGACAGTATAAAAGCGAAAGTAGAGGAAGCGAGAAATACTTACAAGTTTTTGAAAGGTAGAGTGAAAGAAATTATAAAGGCAAAGAAGAAGAGTTTGATAGAAAAGTGTGAGATAAAGCTTAATCAAGATTTCCGAACAAACAAAAAAATGTTCTGGAAGTCTGTTAAAGCAGCAAGAGGAAAGGCAAATGCATCCGAGTTGACTGTGATTCGGAGCGAGAATGGTTGCGTCTTAAACGATGAGGAAAGTATACTGAATAGATGGAGAGAATATTTTGAGAGTTTGTTTGAAAAGGAGGAACGGGGTCAAAAATCCAATGAGGATAGGAACCTTTATGTGGAGATGAATGAATGGGAAATAAGCATGGATGAGATTGTAAAAGGTATAAAATGCATGAAAAGTGGTAAGGCTGCGGGGTATGATAGAGTGTCGACAGAAATGCTGAAAAATGGAGGCACTGTAGTGGCAGACCAGTTGTATCGCCTTTTTAACTTATGCTGGAAACACGGGCAGGTCCCAGATGACTGGGCCAAAGCAGTCATTGTTCCGCTTTATAAAGGAAAGGGTGGTCAGCAAGAATGCAAAAACTACCGAGGTATAAGCCTCCTCAGCACTGTCGGTAAATTGTATGCAAAGATTTTGATTGATAGGGTTGTGAAAGAAACTGAAGATAAGATATGGGATGCACAAGCGGGATTTAGAAAGGGTATGGGTTGTACGGATCAGGTCTTCTCCTTACGTTGTATAGTCGAAAAATTTCTGGCTGTACACCAAAAAGTATTCTGCGCTTTCGTGGATCTGGAGAAGGCCTATGACAGAGTGGTGAGGGATGAACTGTGGTCGACATTGTCCTTTTATGGAGTGAACAGCGATTTGATACGGGCTCTGAAATCCCTGTATGAGAATTCCAGAGCCTGTATTAGAATCAATGGAGCCTACACAGACTGGTTTGATATCCATAGAGGAGTCAGACAAGGCTGTGTAGCGTCTCCTTGGCTGTTCAACCTATTCTTGGATAATTGTCTAGTAAGTTTAAAAGAGAGCGAATGGGGTTTAAAAATGGGTGACCTACTGGTTCAATCTCTCTTGTATGCTGACGACCAAATTTTGATCGCTTCGTCGGAGTCAGAGTTACAGAATATGGTAGCCACTGTTGATGCAAGTTTAAGTGAAAAGGGAATGAAAATGAATGTTAATAAAACTAAGGTGATGGTGTTTGAACGGGATGAATGCATGACTGGATGCAGTATAAAGATTGGGAATGAAATACTGGAACAAGTAAAGGAGTTTGTTTATCTGGGAAGTATGTTCACTAGGGATGGGAAATGTGACGGGGATATTGAAAAGAGAGTTAAAGCCGGAACGCAAGTAAATGGTGCCACCAGCGCTCTTGTGGGGAGCCAAAATGTATCTACCAAAGCTCGTTTGGCTATTCACAATAGCGTGTTGGTTCCGACTTTGATGTATGGGAGTGAAAGTTGGGTGTGGCAGCAGAAGAATGAAAGCAGAATAAATGCAGTGGAAATGAGGGCTTTACGCAAGATGTGTGGTGTGACTATAAGGGATAGAATAAGGAATACTGTAATTAGGGAACGTTGTGGTTTGAATGAAGATGTAGTGGTTAAAGTAGAGAAGGGAATGCTTCGATGGTTTGGACATATTGAAAGGATGAATGAAAGTCGACTTACGAAACAGATATATATGGCGTGTGTGGAAGGAAACATTGGTAGAGGCAGACCTAGGAGAGGATACCTAGACCAGATCAGGGACGTCATTAAAAAATGCCAGGTTAAAAGTAGCCGAAATCGAAGGGAATGTATGAAAAGATGTATGAACTTAGAGGAAGCAAGAGAGGTGTGTCAGAACCGCCCAAAGTGGAGATCTATAGTTTCTGCCTACCCCTCTGGGAAAAAGGCGTGAGTTTATGTATGTATGTATGTATGTATGTGTATCATACAGTCTAGTTCAGCCCCACAATCGCATGTCACTCCTGCAACCATACTAAACGGTAAATAATGCTGGAACATAAAACAAATGAAATACTTTTTTTTAGCATGCATTGTTCTTTTTTTCAAAGTATTTGTTTTGGTTTTAAAACCTTTCGGTTCCCAGTGACCGTATATCGGGTCAGGAAAACAAAGGATTTCTATTGTATCTGAGAAGTTAAAGATAAGTTTGTCTTGATATAAATAAGATAAAAACATACAAACTGTCAGTTGAACGTACATTCATTAAAGATATTCCTCCATTAAATCTCTTGCTAGCTTTAACTACGTCAACAAGACAAAAAGTGACAGCAAGAGATTTAATGGAGGATTACTTTAATGAATGTATGTACACAACTAAAGTAGCACAAACTAATATAAAATGTATCTTTTGCTCTGAATTACGGCAAATTATAATTTATAGTAATTTATAGATATTGATAAAAACTGTTTGTCAAAACAGGGATAGACCCACTATTTTACGACTCCACCAAAGTCCTTTTAACTAAAATCATGATAAAATTAGGATGTTTTTGTTTATTTTACGGTTACGGGAATACTAAAATTAAGCTAGAAGTAACACATGAAATAAGAAATTCTAATAGCTAATTTAAGAGTGTTCTAAAAGTGGAACAGAAACAGTAAATAAACGGTAAAAATTATTGTTTGGTTTAAGTATACAGTGTAAACTCTATATAACAAAACTCGTTTAGTACTAGTATCTTACATGGAGTTTATCATTATAACGATTTTATATTGCATTTCATTTTTAAACTATTATCTGTCCAGTCAAATTACCTACAAGTCTATCCCTGTACTGTCAATGGATTCCCAATTTGAGTTAAAAGAAGATTTTTCATCCAATTTTATAAAATTTCTTTCAAGGATAGGGATTGTGAGGGGGGGAGTACTGAAAAAACAACGAGCTACATCTCTGAAACATTTCTTTATTTAACTGAAATGTTACAAGAGCATTACAAGCTAAGCTTAATCTGGCTATGAGTTCGTACAATATAAGACATCCTATATAACATCACAGAATCTTAACTATTACATCTATCTACAGATCTATCAGATTCTTAACTATTACACTAGGTAGGTACACAGTACACAGAAATAGGCCAGTATGCCACAATCATTGGCTAATTCAATAAAAGTTTATGAACACAATTTGTAAAGAATGTATCTATATATAGCCATAGTAAATGGCAAACAATGTAGATCAGTATACATAACAAAGGTAACGAATATGGAATGACGCCTTAAAATGTCTGATAAAAACGTCGTGTAGGCGTCCACACGACGCATTTCACAAGCTCGACCGAGAGCGGATGCTCTTACGTAATAAATTAGAGAAAAGCAATAGGATAATAGGAAAACAGCTGACGGATTCGAGCGTATCAATCAGCTGTTTTAGAATACCTGGTAGACGGCAGCGGGAGGCAGGTCCAAGCACACGGCGCAGCACAGGATGCCCCCGAGCCTGTGCTCCAGCTTGTCCGAACTTTCTTTATCCACCAATTTACGCTTCTTGGGTGAGGGACCCTCGTCATCTATCGAATCGGTGGCGCCTATCTCCATAGTTTCACTCGATGACGGTATAGGCTCGGTGGCCGGCGCTTCAGCCATTTCACAGGACAATGTATGTAAACAAAGTAAATAATATCAAAACACGAAATCGCCCGCAACTATTTACGTCACACGTCAAACCGAATTTCACAACAAACAAAGGTTTGTTGGTGTGTCGTTGTGTTGGAATTTTTGTATAGAATTTCCCCTCCCTCTCCGGCCGCCCCGCGTCTCTCGCTAGTGATGGGATTTAACGATTATTAGCGATGATGACTGAATTTTAATCACTTCTTACTTTCTTGTTTCGATGTCTAGCGTAAGCGAAAATAAATCACCGACTTGCAATAAAACACATCTCTCTTATAATTTAGGCTAAGAGAAAGGATCTCTCTTTGAATCCTTCCTTTTAGAATTTAGGTTTTTGCGAATTTATATAGGAGTCCTATCACACCCCTTAACTTTTTGGTGCAATGCGAATTTATTTATTTAATTGCATGGCTTAGCATACCTTTTCCAGCTTCGTGTTAACGTCCCTTTTTCATTCAGGAAAACAAAAAATTATGCTATTTATTTTCAAGTTTCAGTAGATTCTGGATTAATTTTTGATAAAACCCCTATACACCACACATAAGATGGAATTTCTATTAGGGAAGGAAATAAGTATACAACAACAAATACATACATCTTAAATTAAATTTATTTCTCAATACTTAAAAATAGCTAAATTATTGTTTTTCGGGTCATATCTTGGGTTTCTTAGGTAATGATCCGAAGGCGGAGATGACAGTGCCCTTGGTGCCCGTGGCACTACTCGTGAGGGGCTGTTGGACCAGCCCGGGCTGCTTGATGGTCGGCTTTGACCCTCCCACATTAGGGGCCGCCTGGTCCCATTTTGATTTCCGCTTTTTCTCATCATCGCTTTCCGGTTTCTTCGCTACTCCTGATATAAAATCTATTTTAGATAATTTATCTTTCTTCTCCTTCTCCCTTCGGTCCATTTCAACCTTCTGAACGCGTGCCAGCTCATCATAATAAGATTCTTTGCCCCATCGCAATGGATCATAGATTTCTGGAGGATAATTTGTATCTAACTCATTTATGTCGCAAAACTGTATGAGTTTCTCATAAATGCTCGGGTTCCTAAAGTTTTTCTTGTCCTGAATGATCTTGTTCATATCAAGACCCTCATTGAGCATGCGGCTGTAGAATTTCGCTATAGTGTCTTGTAGTTCTTTAGGGCATTTGCCGGAAGGTTCTGGCGGGATCACGACGCCGTCCTGGGAGTCGTCGGGGTCAGATCGTGGCACCGCCTCGTCCGTGTCCGTGTCCATGGACAGCCGCCGCATATCGTCCTGGTTTTCATGCGTGGGCGACAGTTGTTCCTCATCAGAAACTATGGTATCGTCGACGTACGAGACTAAGCGTCTCTTCGGCGTAGCAGGCGCTGATGCTGTCTTGCTGTTGTCGTCCGTGTTCCTGGGGCTGGGGGGTGCGGAATGTGTCTTAGGTTTGTCCTTTTCGGGGGATTGTTGGTCGTCTTCTATGGATTCTTCACCTTCGGAGTCTGTGTAGGTTGCGGTCAGCGAAGCCAGAGCCTGGGATGTCATTGTGGAAAGGTGTCTTCTTTTACGTAATAAATGGAACTAATGACTGTTTTTTGTTCACAAAACTACCACTTTTAATGCAATTTATATCGAAAAACACTTTGGTTAGGAGTTTCGCTTTCGACTTTCGTGCTGTTTGGGCTGTCTATCTGACATTCCTATGCACGTTCAGAAATAAAAATTATAGTAGTAATAAAAACGGTAATTATCGGTTATTTTTGAACGAAAATTGTTCCGTTTTACTCAGATCATCAAGATGCAATCAATTTAAATAGAAATTGATTGGATTTAATAATTTAAATATTTTTTTATATGAAAATAAAATAACATATCTTCTATTTCTTTCATGATTTCAGTATAATTGTGCATAAATTGTTTTGTTGGAATTTATGATATTTCGATCGATTTCTTTAAATGAATCAAACATGTAAGGGAGCGTTTTGCTGTGATCATCACCTAGCCAGCTGTCACTTTGACGATTGACGAAAGACGAGACAAGACGATGGTAATTGGGGGTGTTGGAGAAAAAAAATCTGTTTCCCATGATCTGTAAACTGTGCCTCGATATGAATTAGCGTCGAAGACCCCTCGTTCCGCGTCTAGTGAGCGTCCCACCGATGCTGCAGCGAGAATGGCGACGCAGCCGAGTGACAACACGGAGTTTCCGCCCGATATTATAGTGAAGCCCCTAGCGCTGGCTGGGCTCGCGGGGCTCGACACGATTAACAACGCGATACACAAGGCGATATGGGACGCGTTCTCGAACAACCGGCGCACAGACCGCGCGCCCGTGCGCTTCAAACTACTCAACAACACGTTCGAGTTCCCCGTCGTCAAACCAAAGAGGAACTCCTACGAGTGGTACATTCCCAAAGGTATTCTCAAGAAGAACTGGATACAGAAGCGTATCAACATGATTCCGGCGATAGTCGTGATATTTTACGATATGGAGTGGAATGATCCGCAGTGGAACGAGAAGATAATAGAGTGTGCTTCGCGGGTGCAGTCGATTCGGGCTGCGGTGGAGGGACACGCGACGCGCGTCGCTGTCGTGGTCGTTCAGAGCGGCCTCTCCCCGCCTCCCTCTGAGTACATGCTCGGAGCTGAGCGCGCCCAGGCACTCTGCGCCGCCTGTGAGATACAATCTAAGTCACTATTCGTTCTTCCACATAGCGATCACCTCATGGGCTACATCATCCGCTTAGAAAACGCTTTTTACGACATCGCGCAGAACTACTACCATCATGAAACTAAAAACGTCAAGCAGCATAAAGATCATCTGAATAAGACCACTCATCAATACTTGTTTGTTCGTCATCAATTTAAGCTCGGATATCTCAATGAATTGAAGCAGGACCTCAGTACGGCTCACAAGCACTACATGCATGCTTATAACAACCTACTGGAGACCAGGACCGTGGATACGAACATGCACGAAGTCCGAACCGTAGCTGGCTACATCAATTACAAACTCTGCAAGCTTCTCTTCGCTTTGAATCTGCCGAGAGATGCGATCGCTCAACTAAAATCTCATATAGAGAGGTACAAGAACAGAGTTGGACCGACAGAATTGCTATTTGAACATTACGCGTGGATCGCGAGACAATACAGTGCCTTTGGAGAGTTGTTTGATGAAGTGATACGCGCTGGACTTACTGCGAAACAGTCCCAGCATCCCGGTTTCTATTATCAGCATGCTGCTCAGTTCACCGTGAAGAGACGACAAGCGATGAGATCAGTCTGCAGTGAAGCCATGCAGTATCCCCCTCCTCCAGATCCAATGGAGGGCATTGTGGAATTCTATGGTCAAAGGCCATGGCGTCCTGGCAGACTCAGTGCCGACCCGCACGATCCACAGAAGGAACAGGCAGCGGTGTTAGCACTCCAATACAATGAGAGAATCTTCAATCACTCTGCAATGATCATCAGCTTCCTAGGAAGTGCGATATCCCAGTTCAAAACATTCCACTCTCCACGCATGAGGAAACAGCTTGTCGTTGAAATGGCTAATGAATACTTCTACAGTGCAGACTATGGGAAAGCTCTCACTCTTCTCACCCACATGCTGTGGGACTACAGGAGGGAGAAGTGGTGGTTCCTGGCTTCTCACGTCCTAAACCGAGCATTGCAATGTGCATACCTGTCAGCTAAAGTACAGGACTACCTTCAGCTCTCAATAGAGGCTCTGTCAAAATACATACAGGTGCCAAATAATGATAAGGAAAGGATATTCCGGAACATAATGTCAGTCCTGAACTTGAATATTCCTTCTCCTGAACCAGATTTACCGGTCTCCTCTCAAAGCAACTCTTTGGAATTGTGGCAGCAAGCTGTGGAGAAAGAACCCCTGACTGTCAATGTAGACATGGCAAACATCTCCAGCTTCTTGGAAGTGAAACCCAAGTTCAAGCAAAATAAATACAGAATGGATGAGACAGTTGAAGTGGAAATTTACGTCAGATTAACTTACACAATGGTGCTTCCGGTGAAGAAAGCCTTCATCACCATATCTAGTCCAACAGAAACTATTGAGATTCCAATAACTGATGATAACAATGCTGGGATTTCCTTGGAAGGAGGGAAAGTGAAGAAATTCCAATGTCAGTTTAAACCTAACCCACAAGACAATGGGTCAGAGCTGCATATCAAAAATGTATCCTTTGTTCTTGATTCAGACAGAAAGAGGAAGATTGTCTTGAATTTCAAGATGGATGAGAACAAGGTTGCGGACTCCAACGTCCACCCTGAGTTACTGCACTTCATTCTTAGTCCCAAAGCTGACTACGAGTTTGACTGCATTGTACCATCGACAACAACCACTATAACAGCAAGGGAATGCAGACTATCCATAGTAGTGTCCAACGCAAGTCCTGCCCTCCAAGGAGAATGGTTCCCGACGACATTCACGATAACCAATAATGAGGAAGGTCCTGTCTATGATGTGAAACTTGCCCTCTCTCTACTCAGTTCTCCAGACAACCCAAATCCAGAATCTGTGACGGAACTTAGCTTTAAAGAAGGAGAACCATACACCCAACCCTTGAATATACCTGTAGGCAGTATTAGCAAGTCATCTACAAACACAACCGCATTTTACTTGAAAACGAACAGAACTGCGACCACTACTGTTCAGATTAAGGTATCCTACTTCATTGATCTTCCTGAAATATCCAAACTAGAGTGCGTAAAAGATTTCACCACTAAAATAACAGTCATAAAACCTTTTGAAGTATCCACAAATTTTGTTGCGATTAATTTTAAGCCGATCACAAAGTGCTTCGTAGATGATCCATTTATTGTGATGCCGCAGATCAAGATCTTGAGCCCATGGGATCTGTTGATCGTAGATACTGAATTAGAAGTCACAGATTGCTTCAGAAATAGTGATGATGGTAAGCCATTGTCTTGCATTAGTAACGTAGAAGTAGCAGAGAAAAATATAGCATCGGATGCTATTTGTGTCCAGGCCAAGTACAAGCCTATAGATCCTCCAACAAGAGTGGGTCTGTACAACATTACGTGGCGACGGAAAAGTAATACGGATGGCCACTGTGTCATGAGCAGTACTGCACTATCCGGTCTGCCTATAGATGACTGTCCTATTTCCGTAGAAGTCAATTACCCAGAGGTTGTGGAGCTGTTGACCTCAGTTCCTTTAAAGTGCACTTTAATTGGTAAGTCAAGCAAACCGATCAGACTTAGCGTCACAGTTGAGGGAACGGATGCATACATGTTCTCTGGATATAAAAAGATATCTGTGACCATCCCGCCCAGGGATCAAGTCGTATTGAGTTACAATATACACCCTCTAGTTGCCGGCAACACAACACCCCCAAGATTAAAAGCCACCGTAATCGGTGACACCTCCATTCAAGACGTAGTGACAGAAATGTTTGAGAAAATCTTTCCACAGAATATATTTGTTATGCCGAAGTACAATAAATAAATTGTATCAAAATGTTATTACTTTTGGTTTTATTGGAATATTGTAAATAATTTGAACAAAGTGTTTATGTTGTAATGTAGTTACCTTATAATTATTTTTATTAATAAATTGAGTTACTTGTTATGTATTGGTATTTCTTTCTAACTATACTCCATACCAAATAGCAACGAAATTTGAAGGCTATTTTGAATTACAGAAACAGATTTGAAACACACTCACTTATTCTTAGAACAGCTTTAGTAACGTCGAAGATAATAATAATGTCGGAGAGTATATCTTTCTGAAAAATAAATTATATTTGCTAATCAGAATTGGCCGTAAAGGAATCGGAAAGTCTTTTAGTCCTTATTTTGAATGAAGTATAGCCGACATATACTTTACATTCTTTACTAGCCCAGATAGGAATAGTTAAAGTACTAATGAAGTATTTTGGAATATAATACTTTGTTTTAATCAAAATACTGTCTTCTCCTGTATGAAGTGTTTTTGGGTTTAGGGTTGGTAATGGATGAGTGTTCAAGTCATTATAAACCATTCAGTTCTCATCTCACTACATACCGAGAACTTGAAAAGGCAAGAGCTGTGTGTAATCTAAGCATGTGGTGATCTACTGTCTCTGCATACCCCAGTGGGTCATAGGCGAGAGCATATAATTTTGTACTAGAGAATATGAGACAAAACTACATGCAGGCAGGCTCACGCAACACTCTAACAAAAAAATGTTATATGGAATCGGCACTAAAAATGCCCCATTAAATTCCTTTGAACCTTAGTGCATGTTTCAAACATTGTGGATATCGGTCACAACCAGTTTTAAGTCCTGACTCTTATAACGTAGTGAGTTAAATTCTCTTTGCATTCAGGTAGGAGCAGTGAAAAGGAATCTAGTGATTTACTGAGTGAGATATGGTGATATCACCGCACTTGATTGGGAGAGCTTAAAAAAGTGCAATGTCATCTCTAGTACATAATAGCTCAATGTTCTTTCAATTATTATTTTTATTTCTTACAAGGTGAAATTGATATAATTAGCATCGTTTTAAACTAAGAGTCTACCTATCAAACTGAACAAAATTTACTATGGGAGCAAATAAAAAATATGATGTTCCATACTAAACAGCCTATTCGACTCAAATGTATGTAACAGCAGTTTTGTTTTTGCTCCAATCGTTTTGCTGTCATAGTAAAAGTTGTTTAGTTTAGATTCTTAGTTTAAAATGATGCTAATGATATTAATTTCACCCTGTAGATTATATTCTAACTAAACACTTGTTTGTTCTATGAATATCAATATTTATAATTCAACAACAAGGACAGGTAATGAAAAACACATTATTATACAAAATATTTATTACTTAAAAACGTTTATTTACAAAACTAATCCTTACGAAGCTCAAACTTCTCTTCTTGAGTGCCATTAGCAGTGATCATAAGGATATAAATGCTATCCCCGGTGTAGATGTCTCTCTCTGCCGCGCTTATAAAAACATCCTTCAGAAGTGCCAACGCTTTCTCCTTAGGCAAAGGAACTTCCGTTACATTCTGCATATTCTTCAACCCGATCTGATTGTCGAGTAACGGCTGCAGTTGCGCGCCCGCAGATCCCCCCGCGCGATAGTTAGAACGCTCACAGTGACCTATTGGATCATAACTGAAGACACAGCCCTTACCATCAGAATCTAGGCCTGCTAGGACGTTGGACACGTAGTAGGGGAAGAAACGTTTGTAGTAGAGCATTGTGGACAGCATTTGCGCGACAGCGGGGGTCGACATCGACTTGTTGTGCTCATGTTCGTACATTTGCATACGCGCTTGAAGCAGCCGCGTGAGGGTTAGCGTGTCGCACCAGCAACCCGTCGCGCCCAGCACCGTGCCGCTTGATAACTTGAAGAGCTTCTTCTGCTCCCTCGTGTATATAGAGAATCCGGAGCTGAGTCGGGTGTCGGCTCCGATCACCGCGTAGTCTTCGCCGGCGATGGCCACGATGCTACCTCCGTTGTCGGCGTACGGCTCGAAGCGAACCTGCTTGGCGCCGGGGACGGCGTACTCGGGGTAGTTACCAGCCATGTCCAACATTTTGTTTCAATTTTACTGCAAGTTGTACGAGAAATACGGATGACATGCACAATTCAACAATTTTTTTTAACGCCAAATTTTTTTTGACATTGACAGTTCTTTTCACATTTGGATACACGCAAATTCTCGTTTTATGACATTTCTCATCAAGTTGAGTGTGTATCCGATCACGTTTTTTTGGTACCGTTCGGATACACGTACAAAGAAAACCGGACATTACCGGTTTTCTTTCGTTCTTGCGGAATGACGTTGGCATGGAGCATAGACAAAGACAAAAGTCAAAATTTGACATTGATAGCTCTACCAGTAAACGAGGGCTGACGTGTATTTTTATTGAGAAAAAGCCGAATTTGAAGAAAAATATATCAAAATGAGCTCCCTAACAGCCGTGATCCCTAAACTGTATCAAGAATATACCACTAAAACTTCTAAGAAGCTGAAGATCATCGACGCGTACCTACTTTACGTGTTTCTTACCGCAGTAATCCAGTTCGCGTACTGCTGCCTTGTCGGCACTTTCCCGTTCAATTCCTTCCTAAGTGGTTTCATTTCCACCGTCAGCTCGTTCGTTCTTGGCGGTAAGATAACTCACTAACATAATTTATCTTTGCAAATATAACCTACAAAGATCACTAAAATTTGTGACCTCTGCCACCAGCGATAAACTACCAATTCGTGTAACAGCGTATAATTATTATGGGTTGGATTTAAAAACGTGCTGCCTTAATTCTGAGGGGGGGAGGGGGTAGAGACGTTTTTTTTTTCTCCTTTTCCTTCAAAGCTCGCCCCCTCGATTCTACGGTTATTATAAACATAAGCATAGTATATGCTCACGACTACAACTATATTCCCCGAGGGGGTAGTCGGAGATATTCTGAGACATCTGTTTTTCACTATACTTAATTTCAAATAAGGACGAAAAGATTTGTCGATTCCTATATAGTTTTCTGTCCAATTCTGATTTGCAAATAATTTATTTATCAGAAAAATATACTATCCGACATATCTTGGACGTTACTAAAGTTGTTTTAAGATCTAGTGACAGAAAATGTTTCAAATCTATTTCTGTAATTCAAAATAGCCTTAAAATTTTGTTGCTATTTGAAATTGAGTATAGTACTGAGACTCTGTCCAGTGTGACGGCCAGCATATGAATAGACAACACGAGATTGGTAGCCATTGACATTTTTAGGTGTATCTTGATGATTTAACACGGGAGTTTCGTTTCTATCGTATTATCTATTCACATTATGACGGGGAGTGAGCCCGTCGCCACTTTTAATGGACAGTGGGTACAATACATGCCTCGAAATTAAAGCATGTAAGTCAATATGGTTATTATAACATAATATAAAACAAAATTGAGGGGGTTTCCTCGGCTCCCTCCACCTTCACAGGGAATGTTCCCCACAACCCCTTATCCCCCTTCCCTACCGTCGATGAAGGTACCATGTTTCTTTCAGTTTCTAAACTTAGCTATATTATGTTTACAGTGTGCCTGCGGCTGCAAGTGAACCCGGAGAACAAGAATGAGTTCCAGGGCCTGAGTGCGGAGAGAGGGTTCGCCGATTTCATATTTGCTCACCTTGTACTGCACATAGTTGTTGTTAACTTCATAGGTTAAATTTCAAATAAATTTTGTAATTGTTAAGAAATAATTGAGTTATTATTTAAGATCATATTTGTTTAATGTCCTCCCATTTGAGATGTTCACAGTGCCCACAGCGATGCATCTAAATAACGCGGCACTGTTGCTTGGGTTACGATCACATTGATTGACGATTCATCCATACAAAAAGCAAGGATGCCATTCACCACATTCATATGAAAGGATGCGTACGGCGTTCCATACTAATTGTGATTTTTGGATGGACAAAGCGTCAATCAATGTCGTAACCCTAAGGGTCGGCGCAGTAAAATGTTTGTGCTGTTTTCATTGATAATGAACTCAATGGCAATTGAAATAGTGTTGAAAATAGCATGCAACAGATAATGTGAACACAAGTCACAGGGAATATCTCTTGCACACTATTTTCAACTCTATTTCAATTGTGATTGAGTCCATTATCAATTAAAACAGCCCAAGTATTTTTCAGCTAGTTGCGTGCTGACCCTAAAGCTATCAAAACATGCATTTCGGGACATAAATGTGTTAAATATCAGTGTTTGTCTCAAATATAACGTCCAAATAGGATAAATATTCCAATAATGATGAAAACCAGTCATCTCTGACAATGAGTTCAAACTTGATTTATGATTATGAGGGGCTGGAAAGCCCCATTTAAAAAAATTATGAGCTATTCAAAATCTCAATTCAATATTGTATTTCATAATTATGAAACTTAGGTTTTGGAAAACCATACTGATTTACTTTTTATATAGCTGTTTAGCTGAGATATCTGTCGTAAACTAGGTACTGGGTATTCAAATATGTATTTGTAATTAAATATATTTTTTATTCACAATAAAACAATAAATCATTAATTACTTACTGTATTATTTTATTTTGACTAGTCATGAATCAATGTTTTTATTAAATAAAAATTAATATACTTATTAACATGTAACAATAATAAACCTACGATCCACATTTAGAATTTGACAGTTTCATGAGAAAGTATGATTGTTATAAATTAAATACTAGTATTGATTATAATTTGACTGAAATGATATAAGACTGACTGTATACATGGTCCTTCTTAATATGCTGACACTTTTACAAGGGGATGATCCGACCATCAAACTGAACAAATTTCTCTATGACACCAACGTCGACATCGCAAAAAAAAATTGTGCTGCTCAATACAAAACTGCTAACCTACTCGAACAAAATGTATGGGATAGCAGATTTTTTTTTTCGTGATTTCGATGTTGGTCCTATAGAGAAAGTCGTTCAGTTTGACGGTCTGACCATCCCCTTAAAAAGAGTCAGCATATTAAGAAGGACCCTGTATAGACAGCTAGCTACCCTTGTGATAGAAGATCCTGCCATATGTTGACCTTCCCACATCGAGAAGACCACATATAGCGGGATCTTCTGCTATCACAAACATTTCCTTTGAACTTAAGTACAGTAATATTTTAGGAATCAAACAGTAAAAATGTACAATTAACATGAATTTAAAAATACAGAATTTGGTGCTATATAGGGTATAATATTTTGTATGTACACACGGCGACACATCAAGCTATACAAAACCAACATAAGCTGGCCGCGCGACGTTATACATTACTTGACCTACGCGCGACCAGCTTATTTTGGTTTTGTACAGCTTGATGTGTCGCCGTGTGTACCACTTAGTATTAAAAAGATAAAAACTTACAACTAATAATTTATAACTCAGTCGGACTGTCAGAAAGAAATTGTTATTTTAAAATTATGAAAAAGGCAATAAAAGTAGATACAAATCTGACATGCACCGAGCTAAGACATTGGCATATTCATGAAATGTTTTGTACAGACATCAGTTAACAACCACAAAATGTTGATGAATATTGTACATTCAGCATCACCAAAATTTGTACAATGATAAGAATTAAAATGCCTCCATGACTAAATTTGATTTTTAAGTTTGCAATGAGGCGTTTTCCTATAAAACGAAAAATCTGTAGATGGCAATTTTAAGTATAAAAACCACATGTCACATTTAAGGTAAAGAGCTTTTTGACTATTGTTTGTGTCTTATTATTGGTGTATCCAGGCTGTCACTTACATCCTGTATAACCGAACATCAAATACCTAAAAAGTCGATAAATTCAAAGTATCAATACGTCTTTCGCATTGTAACCATCAAAAATCTTAATAACAAAATTCTCCCTAAAATAAGGAGAAAAACACGAAACACTATCGATCTTGACGGTTAAGATTGTAACGCCATCGCTCTAGTGTTTGAGAAAAAAATGGTTTTTTGAAAGCGCCTCATTGAAACCACACAGATGAGTTATTGTTTAGGTTCACCATTATCTGGAATGCACAATTTGTCAACGTTTGTTCTGTGTGATCACAAAATTTAACATTCCTTATGTCAAGCTTGAATACACTATTGAATGCTTAGCATGTACACATATTTGCGTCGCTGATTGTACATTTATAATATATGGACAATGGTTAAATATATTTTTTAACGTTTACGATTTATTAAATAGAAAAATACACTCTCAATAATAGAAAAATAAAACGTTTGCTTCTACAAAATTAACAACTACTAAGGCTCTTTCGTCGAAAGATTTACTCGAATATATTGTCTAGCCTGTAGCATGCCACGCACGACTAAGCAACAAAACGAGAAAACCGTCTAGTGCGCTCGCTTTTGTATAGTCTAGATTTTTATCGTTTTCTCGGGGGTGGCGTGCTAGGCCTCCTGAAGTGACCACTCCCTCTTTTATCAATTATGGGAATTATGGGTTAAAAATAATGTCAATGTACCGTTAAGGTAAACATCTCAAATCGTAATATAAATATCACAAAAGGTGAAAAAATCTATTTAAAATTATTCTCTAAACACTAAAATATATACAAAATTTAATTTCTTCAACATTCATTTTCTGTATTTGAAAGGGACCAGAATATTTTAAGGTCAAATATTTAGTTTTGATGTGATATGACGTGAACGCTAGCGAATATAAAACTTAAAAACATTAACCTTCGGCTCAGCCGCAGTCGCGTAAAAAAATTAGGTTGGCTTTAGATAGCTAGAATAATTCACTGGACAGCTAAATTAATAAACTATTTACATACAAAATTTACAAAAGAAATTAGAAAAGGATTTGCAGTCCCTTGTATTTCAATATCACTAAAACCGCGTCGAAAATTAGACACAAAATAAATTATACATACAGCCTTAAAACTACATTGTATCTCTCTCTTTCCTACTCCTTGCCGTAAAAAAGGAAAAAAATAGTGAAAGTGAGAAAACCAGTACCTAAAATTTATGAATAATCTTTATACAATCGTCTTAAGGTGACTCCAGACGGCATATAAGTATACTTTTCTAACGCACGCAAAATGACATAAGCTCGTCTCATGACTAGATTGAGATCCTAATAGCTTCCTCTCACTCACACAGGAATGAGACGAGTTTATATCATTTGGCGAGCGTTACTGCCAGTTGCATGTGCGTAAATCCTCCATTAAATCTCTTGCTGTCAGTTTTTGTCATGTTGACGTTGTAAAAGCTAGCTAGAGATTTAATGGAGGATTAACTTTAATGAACGTACGTGCAACTGACCGTTAGAAAAGTAACACCTCGTACAACATTGCGCTAACTTTATAGCTGCCATCTTTTGTCATCTTTATCCATTTTGAAGTCGGAGGTCGCAGTTTCGTAAATTAATAATGCATCAAATGTATAAATTCACGGAGTAGGAAGGCTTGTCATGGATGTATAGTGATATAATGTAGAATTAAACATATTTTGACGCATAATCATCATAAATCACGAATGTAATAAAAGTGAGCAGTTTTTTTTAAATTAGTATTTATCCTGTGGTTTTCTAGAGCATCGATAGATGTCGCTACGGTCTGCCCGAATAAATGTCAAAAATATGCTAACGCATAATTTTAATCGAGCATTTGAAACTGTTTACGTCTGACATGGCTGTATGGGCTCGATCCCTTGGCCTTGGCAGGCACAGTCTTGACGACATGATCTCGCGGACTTCTCTATGGAACGATGAACACGCCATCTGTTGAGTTTCTTAGAGTAAATTTAATATAGAAATGAAAAACGCTCATTGGCATAACATGATGGTAAGGAGACATTCTTTACAGAGAATTCATATTTAAAATCACGTGAATTTATACATTGCATACTATTATTTCAGTGTAACGATATCTAATAGTAATTCAACTCTATAATCGTTATTCAAACCTCACCGCAGAAGATACAACACCCTTATTTGTTGAGGGCTATTTTATGTCCGTCACACTGGACAGAGTTTCGGTACTACTGGTGAAACGTGGATGTTCTGAGGTTTCAGAATATCGGGAAATACAGTCGTGAGCATCTGCTGTTTTAGTTTCACATAAAAAGTCATTGGAATCAAGTTAGTTTCATCTTTATGTCGATTGCATAATAGTCTTGACTAAGGACTTTATTTGTGTTATACATAGATTGGACATTCGCATTGAAATGCCACAACCAAAGTGAGAACCATAAGATAAAGCGTATTATTAGTGTGTGAACTTGTAGAATCATACACTGCATGGGCGGCCCCCATAAACGTTGTATCGCACTTTTTTTTCTACTCTCCGTAGTACCACCTTGGCGGTATCGTGGAAAATACGATAGAAGGTATGATAAAACTTTTATCGCGCCGTCAGCTGCCGATAATGTTACCCGTGTGGCGAAATACATGGCTGGAAAGATTTAGAATGACATGCCATCGACTCTATAGAAGAATTTGATACATGTTATGCGATATTAGTAAATTTATAAGGGTACCCAGACCGCACAAATGCCTGCATCTATGCATGGGTACATTGCGAAAGAATTTAAAGTGGCCACTGATTGAAAATCTTAGGCGCAATAATAGGACGAAATACCTTGAAGGCATCTTTTATTTTTTATTTTTCTACTAGATTTATACAATTTACCGAAATCAAAGTCATACCTCAATATTCTTGGATAGTTTATCTAGTGAAATCAAAAATTGAATACACGATTTAAATTACTTCACTCGATAGAAAATCGTCACAAAGATGAAGCTTTTTCATGTATTTTTAAATTTTTCTCATTTTTGTAGAACTTTTAATAGTTTCAGATTATTGGTATTTATACTCACATATTCACCATTAGTTTCTCTAGTGAAATCATTAAAAAATATAGAAATGTACTTTTGTTAATTCTTTTTAATCGATGACACGCACACACTTTAGAATATTTTCGTCTGAACCTATGGCCCCCTTAAGATAAATGGTTGTATAAATTTCTGCGCAGGTATATTAGTTTCGAGTATTATAGAGTGTAACAATTAGATATGATGACACGTGTAGTACAGTAGGTATAGTGGTATATAGGTCAGGGTTCACGTGTTGGAGGGAGTTGGGGAGGCGGGAGCGTGGCGGCGCGCGAGGTAGCGGGTTCTGGCGGCGGCCACGAGCTGGTGCTTGCGGCGCTGCAGCTGCGCCTCGCGCTCCGACGCCACCGACGAGAACTGAGAGTGCTGGGGCAGAGCGCTGTGGGTATCACAACACTATATTGAATACTACTGTTTATACACATTATACAACGTGTTAATGAATTAACGCAAAACTAGAAAGTAGTTTTTTAGAATCGAGAGCAGAATCGAATTATCATGTTTTCAACATAGGTAATTTTTGCAAAATATTAAATAATTTGTTCGTAAAATTTTAAATTTACTGAATTCGGTCTCAACCCATCGCACAGGCACACTCACCCTACTTACTACCAAAACAAGATTCTTAAAACGTATCCATGAGCACGTTAGCGCTTTCATTCTTTGCTGAAATGATAACAAATCATTTTTGCCTCAAAACTTAAAATGGGAATAACTTAAAATTTTAACTATCAACATAATGAAATTTTAACGATTAAAATAATGAAATTATTGTTTCAATCTAATTATTTTGTTGTAAATCAGTTGGGGTGTATGAGGTTTTGCGCTTATTCATTAACAAGTTGTATAGTATACCTGATTTTAAATCAGATCATAAGTTATCAAACAAAAATAGTTTCATCAAAATCAAAATCGCGACGACGGGCTCAATCCCCGTCACACTGGACAGAGTTTCGGTACTAGTGAAACGTGGATGTTCTGTGGTTTCAGAATAGCTCTGACTAACCCCCTCGGGGAACATAGTCGTGAGCATGTGCTATGCAAAATCTAAATCGGTTCAGTAGTTTTTGCGTGATGCTGTTACAAACATACAAACAGACGGACAAAAGTAATAAAAAGGTTGATTTGGAGTCAGGGATACCTAAAAACCATATAGTAAACTTTTTTTGTAAATATCTTCAATGTACGCACGGCGACACATCAACCCATAGTTGGACCTTATGTCCATGAACATAGAGTTCAACTATGGGTAGGTTGATCTGTCGCCGTGTGTACATACACACTTTTGTTACAGTTTGATAATAGTTAGGAAGATAGACATACGCTAATTACTAATTTACAAGGTCAGTAATCAGTTAATAAGAACAGTCAACTGCATGAGGGTGTACCCCGTATGTTGAAGTTTATATGGCAAATAACATTTGATAAAAAATTATGTATTACTTAATGTTTCCGGGATTTCAACTTTATGGTATCTGGTAATAAATAATGTGTGTAACACTCACACATCGTCATCGCTACCGACGTACACATGTTCGTGCGTGTGTGTGGAGTGGTGCGCGTGCACGTGCGTGTGTGCGTGCGCAGAGCTCCACGCGGCCGCCTCGTGCGGCGCGGGGGAGGGGGAGGGGGAGGGGGAGGGGGCGGGCGCGGGCGCGGGCTCAACCAGCGTTGGCGTCGGAGTCTCTGTTATAGAATACGTTCATGAGATAATTAGTTGCGATGATGACATCATTGACAAGTCACCAAAAACTAACATCATATCTTTGAAAGAAATAGAAACATATAATTGAAATAACACAAGTTCAACAGTATAATAATAAAATATACGAACAGCATTTTCATACAAATAAATCATATACCATATTCTTCTGATTCTGTTTCCCACACAGTTTTTATTAGGTCAGCCAAGGCATATAATAATAATAGTACACTATAGAAACAAAACTCCCGCTTTAAATGTCAAGATATGTCTAACAATCTCGTGTTGGTTTAACCATAGTTTCGCTTCTATAGAGTACTATTATTATCTATTCATATGGCCAAGGTAACACCGCATAAGCAGTTTTCCATCGCATTCACTCATCTTTTATTCCTTTTAGACAGTAACTCAATTTCTTAATAAATCAAATCAGAATTTTATTAATCTTGTAACAAGAGAATACTACAGTAGGTAAGTCAATGATGTAGATGCATACCGGGTAGTGTCTCAGGCTCAGACTCAGGGGGGCTGAAAGGTTCTAGTATGGAGGGTAGCAGCCTGCCCTCGAGTATGTTCTCCACGGTGAGATCCGGGGAGCGCGTCATGGCCAGGTCCGTCACCAGCGTGTGCACCGAGTAGTGCGGGAACATCTGCTGTACCTACACACACACAACATCATCATCAGCCTATATACGTCCCACTGACGTTAATCCACCACGCGTACCCTATGCGGATTGGTGCACTTCACATACGCATCAGAATTACTTTTTCAGCGAATGTGGGTTTCCTCACACCATTTTTTTCTAAACCGTTTGAGAGCCGTGGTGGTCCGCGTGTGGCGAGTAAGCTTGGCTGCCGTGCAGGAGGCGATGGTTCGATCCCCGTCCAGGCCGACTCGTACCAATGAGTTTTTCGGTATTTATGTACGATTTGTAACACCACTGGGTTTTCGGTGAAGGAAAACATCGTGAGGAAACCTGCATGCTTCAGTTTCGAGGCATGTATTGTACCCACTATCCATTACAAGTGGCGCCGGGTTCACTCCCCGTCACACTAGACAGAGTTTCGGTACTAGTGAAACGTGGGTGTACTGTGGTTTCAGAATATCTCGGATAACCCCCTCGGGGAATATAGTCGTGAGCATATGATTATGCCGATTGAGAGCAGTCGGTATTACGTAAATAAGTTAGAAAAACTCATTGGTATATTATGGCATTCCGTCCGTGCAGATCTGAACCAGGACTCTCATGATGTGAGTGTCCATACCTCTCCGCAACGCGCTATCGAGGCTCTTTCTGATGTTTTCCGTCAATGAAAAGACAGTGATGTTACAAAACGTATAATGTTACCTGTCTGGCCATGCCGTCGAGTATATTGGGCGGGGGCGGGGCGGCTCGCACGCGCGTCACCTCCACGCTGAAGCTCGGCAGCCACGACACGTACCGCGACCCTGAGGGACCGATACACAAGACTGATATACGACCACGTAAACCACGTGCTACACTCTTGACAAGAACGGACGAGATGGGACGAGAACAGAGAGAGTCTCGCGGCGCCCGTGGGTGTTCTCGTGAAAGTGTAAGGTAATACTTTGTGAGAATCTCTCGGCCACTACACAATTACACTTTGAAATATAACATTTTCAAACGCACTAAGAACATTTCGCTATGTCCGCTTTTAATTGAGTTTATGGTATATAACGAGTGTTTATAAACGACCGGCCACACCGGGTAGCATGTTCAAATTGTGGTGCATAAAAAGTAGCCCACATCCTACACTACTCGCTAGCTACTGCACTGTACTGTCGCTGCACAGACCGTTGTTAGCTTGCAGCACACAGATGAGCAGCAGCAGCAGCAGCAGCATCGCGGCGCCACCCAGGTACAGCAACGCGCTGCGGCGGTGCATGTCGCATTATCGAGAGCTTGGGGTCCCCACCCACCCACATCCTACACTATATTCGCGGTACACTTTACACATAATGCTTGCGTCTACGGGTACATGGTTATTTGAAGATCTGGGTGTGGTATTCAGTAGATTTTGTCGCATATGTTTTGATTAGGTAATGAATTGCGGCGTCTTGACTGGTAATGTGTAATTAGTTCGATGTTTCGAGCTACGGGTGCTTGGTTACTTGAAGACGGTTATATTCAGACGGATACATGGCGAAAAGGATATATTTTAACATTTAATTTCGTAGGTTAATTTGGTAATTATTGTTTTGATTTGGGTATGACACTGACAGAAATTTTGATTGACAGACTAGTGACGATATTTTTCTTTTAAATTACAGAAGTTTTTAGTTTGTATGATGAACGTCTCAGTATTTTTATACGAACAAAGAAGATTGAACGACTTTTTTTTGTGGAACTACCCTACTAAAAATCCAGCTTTCATGCAAGAGTTTACGATTGGAAGATGCGAAAAAACTTGGTCGGCCGGCCTCTGACTTTATCCTGGTGCGTTTTGTGTGGGAGGATCAATTGGGACCTCTCTGAGACGACACTTATTAGTAATGAATAAAATTACGCTTATCCAATTGGTTTTAGCTACTGTAACACACGGTCGGCTGCAAGATATCCTGCAGGTGGCGGTGACCATCCAAAAATGGTGGTTAAATTGTGGAAAAACCATTGAGCTTAATGGATGAAATGTATGCCAAATCGGAGGCGAAAATTCTCTTAAATATCAGAGACCTTTCTCTTAAATATTTCATCGGTCATTCTGGCTAAAACCTGGTTGGTTTTGGTGGCTAACCAGATTTAATTGTCAAAGTAAGATCTTGCGATAGCATTAGCGTTGCAGCTGTGATAAAACGAGGGCGACGAGGACGTGCGGCACGACGCGTCCCGCTGCGCCCACTGTATAGTGTATAGTGTACTGTGTATAGTGTATAGTGTACAGTGTATATACTGACCGTCGAAGTGGAACAGATGGTTGGGGTGGGGCGTGGGGGCCGCGCGCGCGCCGGCGCCGCCCGACGACGACGAGACGCGTGCTCTCAGGGCTCGCCGACACGTGGGGCAGGAAGCGTCCTGCTGCACCCACTGGCACAGGCACGAGCTGCAATGTGATATGGACACGTTATGTTTAGTTCAGTTTAAACCCCAAACACTTTCAAGTCAAAGCCTAATTGATCAATACAGAAAAGTTAAATCCACAAAACTGAACGACTTTCACTATTTTAAACAGTGTTCATCTAGGGTTTGTTAAGTCAATTAGTTTAAATTATAGCATTTTACATCTGAATAAATCTTTTTGATTTGACACCCGCGGTCACTCACAGCATAGCATCAGCATTTCGGAACACTAGCAGTTCACAGGAGCTAGCATCGAAATAAACATAAGTTCTTCCATACATTGGAGTCGAATAGGTACTACCACAGAATACAACAGGTACTACAGTTTTGTTTGCAACGGCTGATTGATCATATTTTATTGATGATGTTGATCTTTTGTACTTTTAACACATTCGTGACCCCGCCCGTTCGAACCGCGGTCCACAATTACCTCATATGTGTATGGACTCATTGTGTGGTCTGGGCACCGCTATAAAGTACACAAAACGCGCATGATATTGTCTTGTCAGTGAAACATACTTGTGGAAGAGATGTGAGCAGGGCAGCTTCCTCGCTTCCTTCATGGGCTCCCAGCAGATGGCGCAGTTGTCCTGATTCTTCTCCACCTCCTCCTTGCTGGCCATCGGATAACTGAAAGATAATGATTATAAAATTATTTATAGACCGGAAAGCGCAGCGTGGGTATGCCCCCGTAAGGTGGACCGTCGACCTGGTGAAGGCGGCGGGAACACGTTGGATGAGGGCAGCGCAGGACCGGCCGTTGTGGCGATCCTTGGGGGAGGCCTATGTCCATCAGTGGACGTCTATCGGCTGAGATGATAATGATTTACAGGGTGTCAGGGTAAACAGTTGCATTACTTTAAGGGGTGATTGCACCCATGATACTGAACAATTTTCCCTAAGAAACACATATAGGAAATTCTAAAAAAAACGACTTTTCATACAAACGTGCGGTCAGCTGGTTGCATTTAGTATGGGAATTCCAAAAATTTTCTTACGAATTTCCCATAGGTTTCTTGGGGAAAGTAGTTCAGTATCGTGGGTAGAATCACCCCTTAAAGTAATGCAACTGTCTAACCTAACATCCTGTATGTGTTATTACTTATGCAAATACATTATTTATCTATCTATTCTGTGCCGGAACTAAACTGATAAATAATAAACTAAGTAAATAAGTATTTTAACCGCAGCTAATGCGTTTGTTTATTATTGTTTATATCGCAACTAAATTACAAAAAGTGGTGAACGGTAAACAAGTGATTAGCGGTCAATTACTCGATTCGCACCACCGTCACGCCACCGCGTCATCCTTCGTCACTACTTGTGACTAAAGGTGATCGCACACATGTCCGCGGCGAACGCGGCGAAAGAGCCGAAGGAATCGGCGTTTAGAAATCCTATGAAACTCCGACCCGACGGCGGGCCCAGACAGAACTTTATTATGCATTTTTATAATCTACAATTTCAAATCTGCATTTTATAAAGCGGTCCAGTAGCGAGTAACCTTGCCTGCCGTGCATGAGGCGATAGTTCGATCCCCGTCCAGGCCAACTCGTACCAATGAGTTTTTCGGATTTAATGTACGATGTAACACCACTGGCTTTTCGGTGAAGGTAAACATCGTGAGGAAACCGGCATACTTCAATTTCGAGACCTGTGTTATATCCACTGACCCATACAAGTGGTGACGGGCTCACTCCCCGTCACACTGGAGAATTTCTGAAACGTAGATGTTCTGCGGTTTCAGAATATCTCTGACTACCTCCTCGGGGAATATAGTCGTAGTCGTGAGCATATGCATGCACATCACATAAACAGTGGAATACAGAGAAACGATACAAGAGGCACAAAACAAGGCGGTCTGCGCGGACTAGTGTGCGATCACCTTTATTGTTATTAAATATTGAGTAATATATTTATAATGTTGTGATCTGTTCGCTAGTTAAACTAATGAAAGCGTTGTTGATTTATTATTTATTAATGACGGTGATTTGTTGATCAAAACTTTCCTTGTTTAAATAGGAATGTTTCCAATAACAAAGAAAAATAGTTGGCGTTACGGGACGCCCGGTAGATGTGAAGCTTCGTCGATCCTGTCTCTTCTCCGCCAGTTCCTTGAGTTCCTGTTACGCGTGTCGTAACAACATTTTCTTTGAAATGCACTAGATAACTCTGTCTAGGCCTTACTCTGCCTATCTTCTACTCTATTTTCCCTGCCAGTATAGTTTTAGGGGGGAAAAAGTATACATTTTCTATAGTCCTTAGACATCAGTGATTAACGTAGAACAGTTTTTAAAAATGCCGTGGCCGAGTGGCGATTAACCTTGCCTGCCCGAGCAGACCGACTCGTACCAATGAGTTTTTCGGAATTTATGTACGATTTGTAGCACCTGGCTTTTCGGTGAAAGAAAACATCGTTATACTTTATGTGGCGACGGGCTCACCCCCCGTCACACTGAGACTTGAAAACCCTAGCGATGTCACGCTGCCAGCACGTAAAAGAATTAAAAAACGGAATTGTACGATAGGACGGGTTCGAATAACTTTGCACCTAATTGCCATGCGAAGAGAGTCGCTATTCATGTAAATCTGTTTTCGAATTGATTCTTCTGTATGGGTAGTACTAGTATTTATTATGTGCCTCTATCTCAGTGGACGACAGAAAGCAGTACGTACGTTCTGTTTGTATGAAGTGTCCAGAGTGTGACCAAGCTAAAACTGCACTGAAATGATCGTTTGTTTTTTATTAATTTTTCCTACATTAGTCGGTAGCTGTCGCAAAGCTTCGGTCTTCACTAAGAGGAAGGATCTCCATAGAGTCCGCATAAATTTACGATTGTAGTTGGTCTCTTTTGTCTTATGACGTACCTTTAATAGTAGAAGGAGATGGAACTATAGATATTTGTTTATGCGGCTGTTCACTTTTTTTTGAGCTAGTGTGTGTGAAAAGTGACCGTAAACATAAGGCCATATGTCACTTGGTGCCTTTTGTCCATACTACTTGACACCACACACTCAAACCTAAACGTCAAAAAAAGTGGACACTTTCAATTAGTATGGCTCACTCTAGTCTTAAAAACCCGACTGCATAAAAAACCTATTAACTGAAAAGAGAAAAACAAGTTCTATATTCACACATTTTTGGTTGGTTATTGGTTTGTCCCCGCCTGCAATACCTACCTAATAAAATTCAAATTATATTATTAGCTCAAATAAAACTGTTAAGATAGCTGATTAGTGAATATAGAACTTGTTTTTCTCTTTTCAGTTAATAGGTTTTTTATGCAGTCGGGTTTTTTGTTTATTTTAATAATTTAGTTTATTTCATACTTTTTAGTCTTGTGCCCAAACAGTAACATAAAAGTACTATAATATATATATTTTTGGAATTGTCAGATCACTAGCTTTCATTTGATATCCATATTGTAATTTTAATGAAAAAAAAAATTGTTTATTCTCCCTCTCTTTTTTATTTCGCAGGCGCCATATTAAAATAATATAGCCTATGTCACTCTCACAATTTTACGAATCTAATGACACCTCAAACGTTAAAATCCATCAAGCCGTTTAGGCTGTAGGCCGTGCCAAAGAAATAGACATACAAACATACATACATACATACGCTCGAAAAACATAACCCTCCTTCTAGCGCAGTCGGGTAAAAAGAGATCCTTCCTCTTAGGGTCTTCAACAGGAAATACGGTTGAGAGCTAAAGTATTACGCAATTACATATGCATATACTCGTAAGAGTGTTTGCGTTGTTTTGTTGTGGAATTTTCGACCGCGTTCTCTGTACAGTTATAAAAACCTTCCGAAACGGTGATATAAACATACTAATAAAAAATAAAAACGGTCCAGTGCGAGTCAGGCTACTCGCGCACTGAGGTTTCCGTACCACCCCACCACACAACATATTAACTTAGAAATAGTTTCTTTTTCGGTTTTCGGTACTACTGGTGAAACGTAGATATAGTGCAGTAGAATTAAATTATCAATTTGCATAAATTGTGGTACTAATGATAATTTCCCCATCAACAGAGTTATGTATGGATATGATTACCTTAAATTTGCAACCGATTTGGAATTACGGAAAATGGTGAAAATTGGGAAAAACCTTAATTATTTAATAACTCCAAAACAAAAATTGTGGTACTAGTTGCGATTATACCATTTATTTAGAGAACCAGTACCTACCTTCTCAGGAAATTTGGAGCGGTTGCGACATACGGAACCTACCTAAACTTGTAAAACAGATTTTTCGTCTTTAACTCCTAGGCATAATTTGTGGTACTAGTTGCGAACTCTTTGACAACTTGTATTAGCCTTCGACATTTAGTTTTAAGTTCGCAACCGGTTGCGACCTACGGAACCCTAAAAAAATACTTTTTTCGAAATTCTACTTCGGGCAAAATTCGCGTAGTCTGGATTATTGCTTCTATCATATTTATAAGTCGAATTCTATCTACCTTGTAATCGCAACTTAAGAAAACATTACGGAACATTGTCTATTTCATAAATAAAAAGCGCGGGTGATGCGAGGGGAATGCGTTGCGGCGCGCGGGGGCGGGTAGCAGCTTGTGCGTGTACGCGGGTGTTGTGAGACGCGCGGGATGTCGCGGGGGTTCACGGCTCGTTACTACTACTCGTTATTACCTATTCTGTGACTTTACTAGACTTACCTTATACTACACATGGACGGATTAAAACCGTTATTGTACACAGCCAGCACACATCGTTCGTACGTATAGTCAGTTACAGAAAACGTATACATAGTCACATTATACAACGTGTTAATGAATTAACGCAGAACGAAAGTAGTTTGTTTAGAATCGAGAGCAGAATCGAAATATCATGTTTTTAACTTTTCAATTTTATCAAAATATTAAATAATATGTTTGTCAAATTTAAAATTTACTGAACTCGATCTCAACCCACCGCTCAAGATCTTCAGAGCAAGCTATGCCTGCGGTCACATACCGGAACAGTGGAGTAAGGTTATATTCATACCTAAGGCTGGAAAAAAAGACTTCTCATTGCCGAAGTCATTTAGACCAATAAGCCTCTCCTCTTTTCTTTAGCAGACCCATCCACCCCAACCAACATGCCCACCGCAGAGGTAAATCTACGGAATCTGCTCTGCTCGACCTGACCGACAGAATAGAAAGGGCACTGGAGGACAAACAAATTGCACTGTTGCATTCCTAGATATTGAGGGAGCTTTTGACAATACACCGATCAGAACACTGGTCAGGGGACTCGAACTGAAACAGGTAGACCCGATCACGATCAGATGGGTTAAGTCAATGCTCTCAAACCGAAGAGTAAAACTTACTCTTCATTCTACCACGGTGGAAGTGGCCACGACAAGGGGCTGTCCGCAAGGTGGGGTGTTATCGCCCCTATTATGGACCCTTGCTGTGGACCAGCTGTTGCATAAGATGGCTGACCTCAGAATTGACACTCAAGGCTACGCTGATGACTTAGTGATCACAGTAAGGGGCAATAGCCAATACATGATATCAACCATTATACAAAGAGCTTCTCAATACCATAAGTGCATGGTGTAGAGAAAACGAATTATCGGTTAATCCTGGTAAAACTGTTATAGTGCCGTTTACGAACAAGTGAAAGCTTGACAGGCTTGTGCAGCCTACACTGAATGGCAATCAAATACAATTTTCCACGGAAGTTAAATATCTGGGCGTAACCTTTGACCAGAAGCTTACCTGGAACCCTCACTTAGAAAATGTACTGCAGAAGGCCAAAATTGCCTTGGGCACATGCAGTCGTATGGCAGGGCTGAACTGGGGACTAAGACCCAGAACAACCTTGTGGCTGTACACCGCCATTGTGAGGCCGGTAGTAACATACGCCTCTGTGGTATGGTGGAGGAAGACCAAACAGCGGACTGCAATCACCCAGCTAAGCAGTCTACAAAGAACCGCCTGCTTAATAGCAACCAGAGCCATGTCCACCTCGCCTGGGGAGGCGCTAAATGCACTGTTGGGGCTGCCGCCCTTGCATTTACACGTGCAAAGAGTGGCAATGGCCAGTATGCACAGAATCGCCTCTCAGACCACAGCGAACTGGCTTTCCGAAGGATTGAGATCTTTTAAAGACTCAGTCATGGCAATTCCTATTCTAGGCATGATAACAGATGTTATGCAGCCTAAGAACGTATGTATATAACGCTTTACTGTGGAGCTACCATCCAGAACTGACTGGCTAAGTGACAATGTGCACTGGAAAGCCGGCAGTCTTATATGGTTCACTGATGGCTCCAAGTCTAGAAATGACGTAGGCTGTGGAGTATATGGAGAGCGTCCGAGGTTTATGAAAAGAACAAATCTCGGAAAGTACGCCTCAATATTCCAGGCAGAGGTATATGCCATCCTAGAATGTGCGGAGGCAAATCTGCAAAAGCGCTACGTCAACCATACTATCTACATAAACTCCGATAGTCAAGCAGCTCTATTAGCGCTGGCTTCCGACACAATAAGTTCGAAGCTAGTGGAAAACTGCTTGACTCTCCTCAATACCTTGGGTGCATTGAACAAGGTAATTTTAAGATGGGTTCCTGAGCACTCGGGCATCGTAGGCAATGAAAGGGCCGAAGAGCTAGCGAGAGATGGTGCTGGTGGCACGCAGTATGGACCAGAGCCGTTCTGTGGGGTCCCTAAAAGCCTATTCAATTTAACGCTTAGGAACTTATGTCTTAAAAAATCGACTGATCACTGGATGGATACGCCAGGACTAAACCATTCCAAGGCACTAATTGCGGCATACGACTGCAAAATGGCAAAGGAGAGAATCGCGCTCAGCACGACAAACTTGCGCATTATAGTGAGGGCGCTGACGGGGCGCTGTAGGCTGAACAAACACCTTACAATCCTAGGCATCAGGGACACGAAACTCTGCAGATTATGTCTGGAGGAGGACGAACCCCCCATTCACATCCTTTGTGAATGTGGCCCACTAATGCACAAACGATATGCACACTTGGGTAAACACTTTGTTCATCCGAGTGAAGTAAAATCTTTCACTGCTAAAGAAATCCTACAATTCCTAAAGGAAGTGGGTATTAGCAGTGAACTGTAACTATTGTGGCGATCACAAAAGATCTAAATAAGGTCGAAGTGATACTAGTCTGCAGAAGACTCAAATAGCCGCTTTACAACAATAAAAAAAAAAAAAAAAAAACCCACCGCTCGGGCACTCTCACCCAGAGGTGGGCGCCGACCTGAAATTTGCCGGCGGCGGCGCGGCGGCTCTACGCCGTGGCGACAATATTTTTTTTTGTTGAAAATTCACACTATAGGTGTTAAATGTTTATCTAGAAGCTCCAGGAGCCAGAAATATAACGAGAACAAAAAGAAAAAAACGTGCTCATGTTATTACAACTACAAACGCGATCTCTCAGCATTCAAAAAAACCAATCTGACTGTAAAAAAAAATAACGGGGTTCGTATTAGCAGGAATCGCTAGACTAATCCCGGTATCTGTAGAAACCCCGCTCTACAGTTTAAACCGGTAATAAGCGCTGGCTTGGCTTGGCTGTCAGCGCTGGCAGCCAGCTCGGCAACCCGCGCCGCCGGCACTTAACTCGGCAACCGGGGCGCTGCCAGCATTTAGCTTGGCAAGCAGCGCCGGCACTGATATGGAAAACCAGCGTCGGCAACCAAATGAGCGACTAGCGCTGTCAGCGGAGAGTGGCCCTTATAAAGTAGTTTAGGCCTGTAAGCAGCCAACTTGGCTGTCGGCGCTAGCAGTAATCTCGGCAACCAGCGACACCTGCACCTAACTCGGCAACCAGGGTGCTGCCGGCAGCTAGCTTGGCAAGCAGCACCGGCACTGATATGGATAACCAGCGTCGGCAAGAAAATGAGTGACTCGCGCCGTCAGCGAAGGAGTAGCCCTTGTAAAGTAGTTTAGGCCTGTAACGAACTTGGCTGTTGGCGCCGGCAGGTATCTCGGCAACCGGCGCCGCCGGCACCTAACTTGGCAACCGGGGCGCTGCCGCCAGCTAGCTTGGCAAGCTAGCTATATGGATAACCAGTGCCGCACACTGTTTTCAAATGGATAAAAAGTGGACTTAGGGATTTTGAACCTTTTTTTGGCTGGCATCCTATGCAATTTATCATTTCCTACAACGTTTGTATGACACACTTTTCAAAAAAGCTACAGTTTCAAAGATATTATAACTTATAGGATTTTTTTGTATTAAACGTGAACTATTTATTACATTTCAGAAAAACTGATTCATTTGGGACGCCTCTCTCTTAAAGTAGTTTATAGACGGACTTTTCCAGAATCTATCACAATAAGAACTAAATCCCAACTCGTCCCGGTTCTCGTGATATAGGGCGAAGAAACATACAACAATTAAAGTTTCACAATTTCAATTTTAAATGATAAGTTTTCGCATGTGGAGTAGCCCATGTAAAGTACTGGAGCCCGATTGCGCTAAGTTAAAACATCGAAGTTCTATTCTTATCCAATTTCAGTTCTAATCACATTGCAATCCAATTACTATTCAACTGTGCTGAATTTCGCATCGTGCTAAACTCTATGTAACTGACAGCCTTTAACGTCTGAGCGATCTGTCAAAACGGCTATAACGGCTGCCATGAGCTGAGATGATGAGATGTACCGCGATTAGCGCAATACCAAATGTGTCAAAAGTTATGGTTCGTACGTTGTCCAGTCACGGTTCAATCACCGAATATTTCCTGCGATTGCAGCCCAGTTTAGGCATGTAACTGTTATATGATTTAAATTGGAGATAATTATTAAAACACCATTGACATGTTTGAAGTCCAGTTCCAGAAGACCTTTATTCATTTTAAAAACATAAAACCTCATTTAACATTATGATAGTAACTAGCACCGACACCCAACCTGGCTGCCGGCAGCAAGCTTGGCAACCAGCGCCGGCAACCAAATGAGCGACTGGCGCCGTCAGCGGAGAGCCCATGTAAAGTACAGTTTAGCCCGGCAACTAACGCCGGCAGTACCTTAACTCGGCGGAGGCGGCGGCCGCGGCACGGGTAACCCGGCGCGGCGCCCACCTCTACCCTCACCCGACTTACTACCAAAACAAGATTCTTAAAATGTATCTATGAGCACGCTTTCATTCATTGCTGAAATGATAATAAATCGTTTTTGCCTCAAAACTTAAAATGCGAATAACTTTAAATGTTAAGTATCAAAATAATGAAATTATTGCTTCATTCTAATTATTTTGTTATTAATCAGATGGGGTGTATGAGGTTTTGCGCTTATTCATTAACACGTTGAAAAAGTGCGCACGTACAAAATGTATATACACACATACATACATAATAACATACGCGTACGTATACATAATTAATTAATTACATTGTGTTTATACGTACATAATGTATACATGGTGTCCCAAAATTCAACGTCAAGCCGAATACAGAAGATAGGTGAGTTTATAACTGTTCAGGGAAAAATACAATAAAAAAATCAAAGTTTAATAGTTTTCGAGATTTTGAATAATTTTTTACATTTGAAAATTTCGCCACCCCGCGCTCAACTTTTAGATGTAGTTACTAAATTTTTTCATGAAAATACTTGTTACGCATTTCATTTTAACGACAACATTTCATTTTAAGAAAGGTATCAAAATAAGGAAACCGTTTGGAGATTAAGTGATTCAAAGCTTGTATCAAAATTATCAGATTTTTCTATCCATTATTTTACTTAATTATTTTAGAGGTTGAATGAGATTTTATTCCTTGGCCTGCTGGGCTTTTCTATTGTATTTGACAGTTTTTATTTTTAATGTTATTGCGGCCAAGGTATCTTAGGCATAATTCCTACGTTTTTCATAAAATTCAAAAGTAAATTAAAAATAGAAATATCGGTCAAAAATAAAATCAGAAAAATACGTATCTCTTATTTTTTAACCTATTTTATATTTTTTATTAAAATTAAGTGGTTAAAAAAATTAAATTGTCAATTCTGAATAAACTTTACAGTCGACAATTCAAAAATAAAGAATTAGTTCCATACTTTTTACAGAAAACACCGTTTTCCATCAGACCTCTGCGGTGCATTTTGTTTTCTATGTCAACTTTGAGTTTACACCCTGTATCAAAATGTATCGTCCTAACCTGGCAAGTTATTTTAAAAGTTGGCCAATTGCGTCGAGCGCTCGAATCGAGAAATTTTTGTTAGAAATCGAACGAAAATCAGTAGAAACACCCGCGTCCACGCACAAGCTGCTACCCGCCCCCGCGCGCCGCAACGCATTCCCCTCGCATCACCCGCGGTTTTTATTTATGAAATAGACAATGTTCCGTAATGTTTTCTTAAGTTGCGATTACAAGGTAGATAGAATTCGACTTATAAATATGATAGAAGCAATAATCCAGACTACGCGAATTTTGCCCGAAGTAGAATTTCGAAAAAAGTATTTTTTTAGGGTTCCGTAGGTCGCAACCGGTTGCGAACTTAAAACTAAATGTCGAAGGCTAATACAAGTTGTCAAAGAGTTCGCAACTAGTACCACAAATTTTGCCTAGGAGTTAAAGACGAAAAATCTGTTTTACAAGTTTAGGTAGGTTCCGTATGTCGCAACCGCTCCAAATTTCCTGAGAAGGTAGGTACTGGTTCTCTAAATAAATGGTATAATCGCAACTAGTACCACAATTTTTGTTTTGGAGTTATTAAATAATTAAGGTTTTTCCCAATTTTCACCATTTTCCGTAATTCCAAATCGGTTGCAAATTTAAGGTAATCATATCCATACATAACTCTGTTGATGGGGAAATTATCATTAGTACCACAATTAATGTGAAATGATGCTTTATTTCGTGCTAATTCTACTGCACTAATATTCTGAGGTTTCAGAATATCTCTGACTACCCCCTCGTGGAATATAGTCGTGAGCATATGCTAGTTTATTTTTCTCCGGAACCTTTAGCGCGAGACCGACTCACACTTGGCCGGTTTTTATTATTTGTTTTTATACTGTAGAGTTTTTTCTATAATCACACCAAGTTTGAACCTTGTATGTATTACCGTTTTTACAATAGAGCGAGAAGAAAAAACGTTGATAAAAACTTGTTTCTTGTATGAGGACCCCCCCTTAAATTTTATCTTTTTGTCATTTTTATTATTTGTTGATAACGCATATTCTGTGAAAATGTCAACTGTCTAGCTATTACCGTTCAAAAGTTACAGCCCTAAATAGGTAGAACGGACGGACGGACAACGTAGGCTTAGTACGGCTTAGCTTAGTCCCGTTTTCACCCTTTGGGTACGGAACCCGAAAACAAACTTTACCGCACAGTAAACAACAAAGTCGCTGAACTTGTAGTAATTTTAAAAACAAAACAAGTTTATCAAGTTATAGTTAACGGGAAAGCATGGTTAATTAATTAACCTATTTAAAATAAATAGGAGTTCAAATCGTCGTTGCGACTTTAAGACCTCCTATGTGCAAAATGTAAAAGTGTTGGGAAATTGAGATTTTAAATTGCCATCGTTTCATGACGCACATAAGAGTATTTTTCTAACTGCAGAATTGCCGTAGCCGTGAAGTTGTTGTTATTTTGACTTGGGAGTTTTTGCATTCTATGGACATCATAAATTATGCATTAAGGGCCTATGTCGAAAAATAATTGAAGCGAAATAGAAGTGTGATAGCTTATATTACTGCCGAAGAGATAGGGCGGCGCGCGCGCCTGAAACGACACAAGAGTAAAACAAACTTTATTTAATTGTGATTGTACTATTTATTTAAGTTCATTTCTGCTATAATCAAACTTTATAAAATATCAATCTCTTTTTTTTAAATCAAGTCTTGTGTTTCTACTATTCACCATTTAGCAGTTCCAAGCGTTTATCGATAAAGACGGAGGCTACTTTGGTTTATTTTTCTATCGAGAAAATGTCTCTTAATCGTGTTTTGGCTCTAATCAAAACTTCAATTATATATCCAATTTACACATATCCGCAAATCATACTCCTACTGTTAGTATTTCATGATATTGATACTTTGAAGAATCCTATTTTTTTCACATATCCTCTTAACATAAAAAAGTGAATTTCGAAAAAAGTGTCACATAGGAGATCTTAAAGTCGCAACGACGAAATATAAATTAATAAATGTTGTATCGGACGGGACCTGAAACTGTTAATCCGGGGATTTTCTCCGATACTGCCCTCAAATCGTATTTTTTAACTACTTCACTATTTTACAAAATGGGTATGAGTAAAGGTGTTGCCATTTTTTTGAACAGTCGCGGCCACCAATGAAAGTATTGTATAATTATAGTACTATGAGAAACAAACATATTGTAATAAACACTTATGGCCTAGCTCGCATCAGAGCTGAGATATTTGACTCTAAAGGTTCATGAAAAAGAAACCAAAGCCTTTAAGAATCAACACACTTTCAATCAATGGAAACATATAATCTACTCAGCAAAATATACCGTAAAAAAATAAGTACAGAAGATACAAAACACGGCGGTCTTAGCGGTAAGAAGCGATTTCTCCCATACAACCTTAGAAGTTATTTGTACCTAGCAATGAATATGCAGTTTTTTATGTATTTTGAAAGGTCCTCTAAAAACCTATGTAAGTTTTCTCTATGCAACCTTACTCATATACCCATTTATATTGATAAACTTGATGAATCGAAAAAAATGGAAATTAGTTTCTTTTAAAAATTGATGTCTTCTATCCGTAAACATTTTTTTCACGATTTCGATGCTGGTCCCATAGAGAATTGTTCAGTTTGATGGTCTGAACATCCTCTTAAAAACTGTCAGCAAATTAAGTTGGACCCTGTATAAAATAAAGACCAAAAAAAACTTAACATACCGAATTCGAAAGATTTTATATGAGACTAACTGCTAGTTGCACGTACGTTAATTAAAAAATAATCCTCCATTAAATCACTTGCTGTCACTTTTTGTCTTCTTGACGTAGTAAAATCTAGCAAGAGATTAATGGAGGATTAACTTTAATGAACGTACGTGCAACTGACCGTTTGAGTCTCTATTATTTAAGGTCAATGTTAAATATCTATAGTTTGGAATGAGAAAAGCCTGTCAAGATATCGAAACCGCCCATTTATTTCCTAACAGCTATAATTCTAGGAAAATAATCTTAATGACCAAATAGAATCACCTCGTGGTCCGAGTGTCACGCGTCACCGACGATGGTCTATCATTAGTCCTGATTGTATATTAATTTCATTCTGATCGACTTTAATTTCAGCAGAATAAGATAACAAATTCAATTAAAAGTTTATCGTTCAAAAAATTACTCATCAGGCGATCTAGAACACCTACTAGAATCTGTTTAGAACTGGGACAAATGATGAAAAATAAGAGATAGACGGTATCGCGGAAAATAATATAATTGGAATGCCCACAGAACAGAGAACCCGGCAACACTTTGGGCAACCTAGCTGTCCTAGCTACACTAATATTATAAAGAGGAAAGATTTGTACCTATTTTTGTATGTTTGTATGTTTGTTTGTATGTTTTAACCTATTCATTATAGGTTCAAAAAGTACTGGGCCGATTTAAAAAATTCTTTCACCAATAGAATGCAACATTCTTCCAATTTGACATAGGCTACATTTCATTTTGAAAAAAATTAGGGATCCTTGGTAAAATTTGAACAATGTAACCGAAGGTGTAGAAAAATGAGTCTTAAAATTTATTTGTCTACCCCGTGCGAAGCCGGGACGGGCTGCTAGTATCATATAAATGGGGATAGTGATACTGAGTGTGTGTTCTTATACTGTGGCAGGGACCGCGGAAGTGGGAGGCAGAGAGGACCAAATGCCCCCCCTAAAATCAAACTGGTGGGCCGCGCCCCGTCCAATTTTACTACCTGAAAGAACGTTTCTCTGTGCTATCCATACAGGGCTTTGTTTTTTCTTAAATGAAAAAGTGCTTATTGTACGTAAGAAAAATTATTGTAGGTTAGATCGTATTGCAGTGATCTTGCGATATTGCAGTAAAATCTCGCGGTCGCTTCGCTCGCTCTTGATTATTATTATATCGCAAAACCTAGAAGCATAGGATGTAGATTGTATTGCAATGACCCAATAATATCATACATAGTAAAATCTCTAGCTCACTTGGTTCGCTCCTAATTTTTTATTGTATTTTTCAGATTTTAGATCATACTGCGACGAGCTAATTATATTGCCGATGACCACGAGCTCTCGCTCTAGTTTTTGATCACATGATTATCTCGAGCTTGCTTCGCTCGCTCCATGTTTTCATGGCGGGGAGGGGTGCCAATGTTTTTGCCCCGGCTCGAAAAATAGTAGGATATCAATTTTAGCAAAGTCCGAGGGATGGGGCCTTATTTAGTTTTTCCGCCCGACTAAAGAAGTTTGCCCCCTCCGTCATGGAATACTTCCGCGGTCCCTGTACTCTGGCCTGGCTTTGCTTTACTAGTAGTAAGTAGGTGCAGCCCATGCACCACTGATTTATGCGCTATGACATATCTGTCATACATTTCATTCAACAAAAGGTCATAAAATAAGTGACTACGACAATTTTATGAAGATTCATTCATAAAACTTATGAAGATACGGTTGAATTTGATTTAATAGCTTTTGAATTTTTTTGGTCACGCTAATTCTCTGACAAAACAGTCTTCACGCAAATTATACTAGTCCTTTTCTCTGGGAGTGCCTTTCATAGAACGATCTCACGGTACTTAAATAGTACTGCTACAGAAACAAGATGGCGTCGACACACGCACCGTTTCGCTAGCCGCCATGCTGTTTCTGCTCGTGACGTCACTCCGTTAGTAAATAATACGACAGCGAAGACGAACGTTGTGTGTGTGTGTTATAGTGTAGTGTAGTGTAGAGTAGAGTAGAGTACTCACTGTCGGCTCATGTGTGTGCGCAGCTGGGTGTAGAGGCGGTGGCGGGCGAGGCGCGCCTGCAGCTCGTGCAGCAGGTGGCGCAGCTGCAGCAGCAGCACGAGCGCCGGCATCGACACCAGCATGTTGCTGTACACCACCATGTGCACCACGTGGCCCAGCTCCACCACCAGCAGGCACGACTGTGGGTCCAACGAAATGCACACCGTTATCCTATATGTCGGAGATGGTCATGACTACGGACTATAAATAACAGTCGAAAAAGGCCAAGGGACACGCAGATAGATTTAACTCAATACTTCATAATATTCTATACTCCATTTAAAATAGCAACGAAAATTTAAGGCTATTTTTAATTACAGAAACAGGGATTTGGAACATTTACTCTCACTTATTCTTAGAACAGCTTTAGAAACGTCCATGATTTATCGGATAGTACATCTTTCTGGTAAATAAATTATATTTGCTTATCACAATTAGCCAGAAAGCTGAATAGGAATCCGAAAATCTCGTCGTCCTTATTTGGCATGAAGTATAGGTTGTAAGTATAGAGTTTCTTGCCGTTTCTTCTCCAAGGTATTTACTTGTGAAACGGTGATAAATGTAAAGTCAGTGATAGAAATAAAAGAATATGATAATCCGATTCTTTCCTTTCATTTGAAATCATCATCACCTGCACAATCATTGAAGCCACTCTCAGATTAAAATGGAGAGTTCACAGTCTGTCCCGCAGACCAGAGCAGATCAGTGAAGGGAAGCCAACGGACAACTTAAAATAACGGTACATTACAAAACAAAGTACATAAATAAATAAATATCTTGGACATTGTCACACAAATTATCTAGTCACATTTAAAGTACCAGAATCTAGCCTGGACTTGTATTATCATGACTAGATAACGAGACAGAATACATATATAGATCCAAACGTCCATAACTCGGGTACAAATATTCATATTCATCATACAAATATTTGTCCCTTACGGGATTCGAACCCGCGACCCTCGGCACAGCAGGCAGGTTCACTACCGACTGTGCTCTCGGGCCGTCATACTTAGTTTAATATACAGGGTGTAAATTTAAATGCGTTCATTAAAGAGGGTGCTTCGGATTATCAAACTACAATGTAGTAGAACACTAGATGCGTGTAGCACGCGAGGGAGCCAGCCGCGTCCACATCATGCAGCTGCAGCACGTGCAGAATGCACTACGGGAGATCATCATCATCACACCCTACACTATACACAAGTATGAGTGATACTAACGTCGAACACTAGATGCGTGTAGTAGGCGAGGGGGCCGGCCGCGTCCGCATCGCGCAACTGCAGCACGTAGCGCGCCAGCACGTGCAGCGCGGATAGTTGCACCAGGATGCACTGCGGGACATTATCACACTGTTACTACTGTATCACAACAATTTTTTTATATTATTACTACAGACAGAATGGACGAGGGGGTAAGGGTATAAAGGTTTCTTGTTTGACTACGGAACTCTAAAAAGAGAGTACCTTAACAGTAAAATTAAGTAAGTCATCGTTTCCAAAAAAATATTTTCGGCGTCATGTCACATAAAATATATATATGTTGCTTGAAACGTGCATTACAGGTATAAAATGTATGTAAGTAATTTTGCATATTTTGGTGTGCAAATCAAGAGTATTTATGTTAAATTTTGTTATAAATAATTCACGAGGTAAATATCAGCTCTGTTAGTTTTACCAGGACTTTAGGGTTCCGTATCCAACGGTTTAGTTTTACCAGGACTTTTGGGTTCCGTATCCAAAGGGTGCCAACGGGACCCTATTACTAAGCCTACGCTGTCCGTCCGTCCGTCCGTCCGTCCTGGCTCTAAAGGGCTGTATCTTTTGAACCGTAATAGATAGCGAGTTATAATTTTCACATAATATGTGTTAATAGTTTGGTTTTGCTGACAAATAATAAAAAAATAAAAATTAAGGGGGGTGATACAAGGAACGGGGGGTTGTGTGAGCGTGTTTTTTTAAACTTTTTTTATTTTTGTTTTTGCTTTTCGTAAAAATGGCAGTACGTACAGGTTCGACCTACGTACACGGTAAAATCTAAAAATAACATAACGATGTTTATTAACGAATCGAAGGTGCATAAGTGCACTGCCCTTGGAAACCTAAATTAAGATAATATGAATATGTTACAAAAAACCGGTCAAGAGCGGGTCGGGTTCGCGCTAATGGCGCGCGCACTTGAAAGGTTTTCTAATATTTATGCTGCGTTCAAATATTCGAGTTGCGGGCATTGACTTACCACTACTGGACGGAGGGCCCGCGCTCAAAAGTGTCCGAATAAAAAGAGACCGAAAACGTAAAAAGAGAACGAATTACGCCACAGTCTTCGTATGATCGGCCGACGGCCCCGATCGGAGTGGGACGGAAAAGAATTAAAGCATATTCAATGTTTTTAGTTGGTTTATATTTTAGTCTCGGACACTTTATTTGAGTATTTTGGACTAGACCCGGCGTCCATAGTATTCTACGTCAATGGTTGCGGGGATGACAGAAACTCAATCTTGATGTCTGGGTTCGAATCCGCACGGACGACATGCCACGTACCAATGAGTTTTTCTAACTACGTAATAACCGACTGCTTTCAAACGGTGAAAGAAAACATCGTGAGGAAAACTGCATTGGCTGAAGAAGAAATTCCGACGCTCAAAACTCAAACTCAAAATGTTTTTTTCTAAATAATATCACATGGATAGCTTTCTGACATCATTTTTGACTCTACTACCATGTCGCTAGTTCCGCTATAGAGAAGATGCGGCCGTATGTGTAGTCCACCAAACGGCATTAGGCACGCGTGGTGGACTGATGCCCATAAACCCTCCCTGAGGCCTGTGCCCTGCAGTGGGACATATACAGGGTGTAACTGACAGCCTAGCAAATACTTAAACGGTGAACTCAGAACGTCAAACTGAACAACTTTCACTATGGACCCTACCTCTGGAAACGCGAAAAAAAAATCTGCTGTCCCGTACAAAACGGCTACTCAAATGTATGGACATTTCAGTAGGGTAGGTACAGCAGTTTTGTAAGTTGGCTCCATAGTGAAATACATTTGGCTCGAGTAGGTTTGCAGTTCTGTATGGAACAGCTGTTTTTTTTCGCGATTTCGATGTTGGTGCTATAGAGAACGTTGTTCAGCTTGACGGTCTGATCATCCCCTTAAAAAGTGTCAGCATATTAAAGTGTCAGATACACGGATGATGATATCATAATATGGGTTTCGAAGGGCAGTGCACCTATATGCACCTTTCGGTTCGAAAAACGTAATAACTCGTTTTGTTATTTTTAGAATTTACGTTTGTTTCGGTCGTGCGCGGAGGCAGTTAAGCAAACATGCAGACGAAATTCATTTAAGACGCTCCCCATACGTAAACGTAGGGCCGCGCCATTATTGTGCTGGTTTTTAGAAGCTATCTTCTCGTTATTTGAAAAACATACAAATTAATGTGGCTTTATTTGCTATGAAGTATTTACTGCTATTTTTCTTTAAAATACATATGAAACCTGTGTGTAAAGGAAAGCCTAAGTAATGGAAAAAAATCTGTTTATGTGCATCTTCTTTATAAGTTGAAGTCACTTTTACTTGCGACACACCATTGTGTAGATTGTAGACCATGTTAAGATCTAAAAATGCTTTAAGACCAATATTTAATGAGTTAATTTGATAATTGTAAAAATTTGGTGCGAATTCTTGATTTTCGAATTTGATTTCCCTGAATTATAAGGCACCATAGTGACATAATGAAGGACAAAGAAGTCAAAAATAGGTATACCTACTAAAACGATGTAGTTTAGTAGAGGTGAGGCGGCTCTGAAAGGGTCAAGGTCGGTCGGTCAGGGAAACCTCTTAAGCTGGTTTTAAAGATAGTTGTAGCAAGCTAGCAAGGTGGTTTCTGAGCACCCCTAAAGGTATAATGATAGTTAGTGTCATACCTCAGCAGCCATGAATGCGAAGGTGTCCCTGCCGGCGGGGAGGCCCCACACGACCGCGGCGCCGAGCAGGGGGCCCCCGGAGAGCAGGATGCAGGCGAGGAGCGTGGCGAGCCGCGCGTGCGCCCAGCGGCGACCCTGCGGCGATGACACCAGCTGCGGGGGGAGGGGTTGGTTAGGGTTGATACTAATTCATTGTACACCGAGGAATCTGGGTTGTTTTGAAGCCGGAACAGTGCTTCAGACCATCAAATTGAACTATGGGACCATTCAATTCAATTCAATTTTTGTTTAGTGGCATCCGATGTGTTATCACAATTCAGCCGATGTCTCGTGATTTTCCTACGTACGAGTATACTCTCCACAGTATACGTAGGAAAATTATCAGTAGCGTTAATTAAGTCTAGCGTGGTAGTTTTTCCAATGTAAGTAGTATATAATCTCAAGTGATTGTTTTAAGGTTAAAACACAAAAGAGTTCACAAAATGGCGGAGCCACGTGCAAGCCTAACGCGCCGATACGCACGCGTCCGTACTCCGCCAGACTTGCAGCGCGACTCGAACTATGGGACCATCTTTGAAATCTTTGATAAGTTATATGTCAAGATTGACAGTTGAAGCTACGAACTCGATTTTGACCTACGATATTACTTATTAATATGACAACTAGTGGCTCTTTATGTCTGCTGTGCCCTTACAGGGCGTCACCTGTACCTATTTTTTATTATACAACGTGTTAATGAACTAACGCAAAACTAGAAAGTAGTTTGTTTAGAATCGAGAGCAGAATCGAATAATCATGTTTTTAACATAGGTATTTTTTTTCAAAATAGTAAATAATTTGTTTGTAAAATTTAAAATTTACTGAACTCGATCTCAACCCACCGCACTGGCACACTCACCCTACTTACTACTAAAACAATATTCTTAAAATGTATCCACGAGCACGCTATCGTTTTCATTCATTGCTGAAATGATAAAAATTTTTTTTTGCCTGAAAACATAAAATGCAAATATCTTTAAATTTTAACTATCAAAATAATGAAATTATTGTTTCAATCTAATTACTTTGTTAGAAATCAGTTGGGGTGTATGAGGTTTTGCGCTTATTCATTAACACGTTGTATACCATCCCAATAACTTGTGACTCGCAATAAATACAATACAATACTCGTCGAAAAAAATATCATTGAACTCTTGGGTGATATTATTCCGTGTCGGTATACACGCGCACAGATATAAGTTGCATGATGCCTCACGCACACCAACCTAAGAAAGCTGGACACTTTTGTTTTATACGGTAGAAGCGCGAGGCTCTATCGAGACATAATTATACTTTATCTAAGTTTGAATCGCGAAAAAAAATCAACTGTATATTTTAATCGAGAAGCTATTGACATTTTCTACGGGACAGCAAATTTTTTTTTGCGATTTCGAAATTGGTTCCATATTGAAAGTTTATCAGTTTGATGGTCTGAAGCACCCTGTTCCGGTCTGAAACGACCCCGATTCTAAATGCTACTCAGGGTTGAAAAACATGTTTTTTTTAGTTTAATCAAATCACACAGATTTTTTAAAATAAACTATATTTTTTTTTAGATTTATAAGAATAGAATAGAACACATAAAGGGTCCTTTTTTATATGCTGACACTTTTTTAAGGGGATTGTCAGACCGTCAAACTGAACAACTTTCTCTATGACACCAACATCGAAATCTCGAAAAAAAATCCATAACGTACAAGAAATAACATAACGAGATCCGATTACACACGGACAAACAGTTTGCGCAGGTGTACCCAACATTTAAGGTGGTTGAAATTTAAATTATATAATTACGAAGATATAAAGTTTTGAAATTTTCTATGTATAAGTTCAAAGCTTTATATCTTCATAATTATATTATAAATTGCAAATGTTATTTGATACGCGGCATCTAGATTTTCTTAACTATTTATCCATATATAAAATATTACTTTTAATTGTACCGTCAACGCGTATTACGCGTCGAACTTTTGAATGAAATTGACAACTCTACAACGACCTTAATATGTAAATTTCTGAACATAGCAACAATATTTTAACATAAATATTCAGGAATCAGACAAACACTCATAATTTATGTAACGAGTTGAAAAGGTTGACTTACGATCTTGGAATTTTGTTTGCAAATAGACAAACAACACGTTTGAAATCAGTTGGTATTTGATTACATAGTTATTCACCTCATACCTAAACATTTCCTCGATGTATTAACCTTCTACGAACATTTTAAGTACATATCCTTCGTAAAAAGGTATCGGTCAAAAATAACCAATAATTAGGTATGTCGTGGAACTAATCACAGTGGTTAACCTGTTAGAATCGTTGACTATTTATATAGGGACCAGCATTGCGGTAGCAATTCCCCTTTGCCACGTTACAAGATCAATTGATCATGTTCATTTACATACAATTTTATACCTTATCACGAAACGAGACAGCCTATAATTGCGGAATAATAACTTCGAACTTATATCGTTTGGGGTTCACACGAGAATACTTTTCATGACTGTTAACAATCAAAACTAGAATCTTAAGTTATGGGTAATAAAATCCAAAGTTGCGGATTTCATGTTACCTCGCCCCAAGCAAAATGTGGCAGAAATGTTTGTTAAAACAATTACACGAGTAACTAGTCCATATATAAATAGTCAAAGGTTAGAATATTTTCAAGCTGCCGTGAAGGCCTCTGACCTTAATATACTAGGTGATGTTATAATCACTTTCCAAATTTTCAAGGATGGTTCAGACTATCAAACTGAACAACTTTTACTAGTGGAACAAACATGAATTCCTTAAAAAAACATCTGCTTTAAATATACGGCTCAAATGTATGAAAAAGCAGATATTTTAAGGATTTCACATTTCTCCTATAGTAAAAGTTGTTCAGTTTGATGTTCTGAACCACCCTTGAAAAATCGGAAAGTGTTTAAAAATATCAGGACGATATCGGATTCGGTGACTACAAATGCTATGGGTGAGGATCGGCATGTCAGGAGAGCATATCTGGATGCTCACTATTGGCACAGAATAGGTAATAGTATATAGTTCTATATACAGAACGGCCACTCCCCGCCCCCCTTTGACTTCAGATCCCCCACCTCACCTCACACATTCTGGGAAACTTGAGGGAATCCGAGCAAGGGAATGCAGTTAGGCGCGCGCACCCGTAGTATTTGACTACATAAAATTGAGTCTTTTCAGTGCAAAAAAAAAACTTTGAAAAATAACGCTAAATTCACATTTTCTGTAATTATTAACTCAAATACTATTTTTAAATAACAGAACGAAATGTAGATGACGTTCAGGCGATGCGTAGTAAGTCAACCCTACACATATGTCAAAGACAATTTGCACCAAGTGCGCATGTGCGAGCGCCACCATGTCAAATCCAAAACGTTGTTTGAAGTGCCGGAACTGTGCTATTGGCAGGCTTTCAGTGGGTCGTCTCAGATGTCGCTACGCTGGAGCGAGAGATTTCTGCTGTGTTGGTACTTCTAACCCGAACATAACGTCAAACGAATGCCTTTGCGGGTACATACAATAACAATTAATCTGTCAAGGCTACGACCACGGATGTAAATAATCAATTATTACTTAACGTGTATAAATAAGTTTGCGAGGAAAATGCAAGTCGTGATGAAACTTGACTGTTCGCGGTCTTGAATGATTCCATGTTTTTCGATTCAATGTCAGTATGGAAGGTGATTTGACAAGGGATTGTGTCTCTTATTGCTAATGATTTAAAATGCAAGGTTGCTTGATCGAAATAGACCACTAAAGGTATTATCTAATGTCAATGTCGAAATATATCACTTCAAGGTTCATAGGCTTATTTTGTTTAGAATCAGAAAACGCACTATGTTTTTTATAAAGTAATTAATTAATAATCGCGTTTAATAGATAAACTTACGAACGACCATGTTCCTTTTCGGGGAGGGTAGGAACTTTGCTACAACTAACTATTGTAAGTGAGGATGACAGCAAGGTATAAACTTTAACATATGTACCTATTTTAGGTTTCAGACTATGTTTAAGCAAACTCATTTTTCGGTACATTAATTTGTGTTACGTTCCCATATCATCATCATCATCATCATCATCAGCCTTCATACGTCTCACAGCAGGGCACAGGCCTAAGTTTAAGTAAGAGGTAAGTTAGAAAAACTCATTGGTACATGGCATGTCATCCGTGCAGATTTGAACCAGGCCCCTCATGATAGTTTTTCCATACCTCTCCGCAATTCGCCACAGACGCTCTTACAAATCATCATCATCCTTAGCCTGAGCTGGCCCAGTAGCTCAATCGGCAGAACCTGCCTGATGCCGGACCATTTGTATGATGAATATGAATATTTGTACCAGAGTCATAGATGTTTGTATCTATAAATGTATTCTATATCGTTGTCTAATCATCCTAACACAAGTCCAGGCAAGATTCTGGAACTTTAAGGGTTGAGACACATTACCCGACGGCGACCGGCGGCGGGCCCATACAAACCATACCTCCCTGAGGGTATGGGCGTCAGTCCACCACGCGTGCCCAATGAAGATTGGTATTGGTACATACTTACTTATTATTAATTATATTAGTACTTACATATTCGAACCTATCCTTGCAGAGCTGTCCCATCAGATGCAGGAAGCCGACGAGAGTGAACCACGAGCACCACAGCAGCACCTCGTCCATGTACTGCACGTTGATGACCCCGAACACGAAGATGAACTTGTAGAATACGTAGTTCCAGAACTTGTCCTTGACACGCTGCGCCTCGGAAACCCGCAGCTGGCCAAACACCAGCCGCTGGATGCCGAAGCCGAGGAGTGCTAGCGAACAGTACGCTATGTTTATCACCGTCTGGAACAAATTTAATAAAGCTTTATTTATCGGTACTACTATAAAATTGTAAAGCTGCTTTTGTACCAGAGATCTGCGAGGCAACGAGGCGGTGAACGAGGAACAAATCAGCCAATGAGAGTGCTTCAATTTCCCAATGACGTGATCGAGCGATCGCGCTATTGGCAGATTGTTTCCTCGCTACTTCGCACATTTCTGGTGGAAAAGCAGCTTAAGCTTTTACCCGGTGTCCACCAAAGCGGAAATGGGAGGAGTAGAGCGGAGATATACAGGGTGTTAGGGTAAACAGTTGCATTACTTTAAGTACTTTTAGATTCCCTAAGAAACCTACAGGAAATAACAATGACATTCTATAAACAAGGACTTCGCATCAGTGCGCTATTAACCTGGCCGCTAAAATGTGCTTAATTGTTTTATATTGCTGCTTTGTGGCAGATAATATTTGAAAGGACTGGAATGTCAACGGCAATGTATGACAGCCGAGCATAACTGAGGCATACTAAAGTGACATTAGACACATGTGTAATTTTTTAGTTTTGTTATTGTGTGAAGTGGTGGGTCCATGTATATAGAATGTCATTGGGAAATAAGCAATAATGTCTGATGTTTTTTTTAAGTTTTTTTTTATGTGAATTTCTCTTAGGTTTCTTTGGAAAAGTTGTTCAGTATCATGAGTACAATCACCCATTAAAGTAATGCAACTGTCTACCCTAACACCCTGGTATACTGAACCGATTTGCTGCTTTTTAATAATAATAAAATTGTAATATTTTTGCTTGTTTTTTTTTCTTTTGCTTGAATTTAAAACAAATTTGTAACAATTTCTAACATTCCTCATCACCGAATTTATTGATTTTACAAACACCTCCATGGTTTTAAAATATCTTGTTGTTTTGGCCGTCTCTTCGCTAACAGCCATGAGATCTTATGACCTCTAAGCTTCACAGAAAAAATATTACGTCAAAGAGATAAATTAACTATATTATTTCTTTTACTTCGAGACATGGCTTCATGCGTTTTTCCTTCCGGACGAATCAGTGGAACGTGCTCAGGGATGGATCGAACCCGGACATTGCGATTGCAAGGCGCGTGCAACTCTAGCGCTGATTATCTTAATTGACATTCTCGATACGTCGTAATCACAGACACAGACACATTTAGAATTTTATGCACGGAATATAAAGTCCATTATATGTTAATAAGATATTGTAATTTAATTAATTGATTTACAGACACTGGGAAGCGAATGTAGTCGCGTTAATGAGATTGTTTTCAGAAAAACGTATTGATGCAAATCAATGTTATTTATTCACAGTCAGATTAAAAAACCGGCCAAGTGCGTGTCGGGCCACGCGAAGGGTAGGGTTCCGTAGTTGCCCGTCACAATATACGGACTTAGAAGGGGGCTTTTTGTTTTAAACTACGGTTTAAGGGCTAATAAAGGCAGGGATGGAGGGGCATTACATCCTCACTTTTCGTGTAGGGGAAGTACCCTAAAAAAAAATCAAGATTTTATTTTACCACTTTGTCGGCATGATAAATATGTATAACCATGTCAAATTACAGCTTTCTAGTACTAATCGTCTCTGAGCTAAAGCGCGGACAGACGGACGGACATGGCAAAACTATAAGGGTTCCTCGTTGACTACAAAACCCTAAAGAGATAGCTTTTTGACTCTTCCCCCGCTTCGGCTACAACTACAAGTCTACGAACCTAGAAAGCTCTGACTTATGTTTTGACTAAGATCAGACGCACACGGGCCACTAGAGATAGCCACATGTAGCTTAACCACGCCATCTATGTGTGGCCACCACCGACCGTACGTGAGCGGCAAAACGCTAAAGAATGGAACATTTAGTCTGTGCTGTGGATGGTACCTTGGAGGCATCTTAGATTTATACAATTTACCGAAATCAAAGTCATAGTTTATGAAAGTTAGTGAAATCATAAATTGTACACACGATTGGAATTATTTCACTCGATGGAAAATCGTCAAAGATGTCGTATTTTCATGTATTTTATAAACATTTTTCTCGTTTTAGAAAACTTAAAATAGTTTCCGATTTTTTTATTTATACTTACCATAAGTTTATCTAGTGAAATCATTAAAAAATCTATAAAAAGTACCTTTGTTAATTCTTTTTAATCAAAAATACGGCACATGCAAGCACTTTCTGGAGGGCCGAGCAATCGCGTTTCTCATAGAAAATATTCGTCTGAACCTATAGCCCCTTAAGATGCTTTCCTTCGCCGTTTTTAGCACTTTGATATCCTGGGTGAGTGATCATCTAGTGGTCCTACAAATCGTAGGTATACAAGGTGTTACAAAAATACAAATAAACATTTAAGTGGGTGGTTAAGACCATCAAACTGACCAACTTTCTCTATGGGCACAGTATCGAAATCGCGAAAAAAAAAACTGATGTTCCATACTAAACTACAAATCTACTCGAGCTAAATGTATGGGACAGCTGTTTTTTTTTCTCGATTTTGGTCCCATAGTGAAAGTTGTTCAGTTTGATGGTCTAAACAACCCGCTTAAAAGTTTTAAATATTTATTTTTACTTTTGTAACACCTTATATACATAAATGTATATTTGTATAGTCTGATCAGTGATCTAATCTGATCACACAACCCATTTTGATTTCCGTCTCTTTCATTAACAAACGCTTTCAGCTTCACAAATTAACATGATTGGCCATTCTTAAATTTGCAGAATATAAAAATGCATTTAAAGTTTCTAAATCGGTAAGAATTATCTTCAGAATAAACGTTCGGGCAAGGTTATTCAGCGAGATCAACTCTGTAAAAGTTTCTAATATTACGATTTCTGCCTAGCGTTGTCGAGCTATCGATAGTTTGATCAACGATTATAATTGACTTTAAAGATTTGTGGCCGTAGCATGATGCGCGCGACAAGGCTATATCAAAGTACATACAACGTGTTAATGAATTAACACAAAACTAGAAAGTAGTTTGTTTAGAATCGAGAGCAGAATCGAATTATCATGGTTTCAGCATAGGTACATTTTTTTAAATAATTTGATTGTGCACTCTAACCCAACTTACTACCAAAACAAGATTCTTAAAATGTATACATGAGCACGCTGGCGCTTTCATTCATTGCTGAAATGATAACAAATCATTTTTGCCTCAAAACTTAAAATGCGAATAACTTTAAATTTTAACTATCAACATAATAAAATTATTGTTTCAATCTAATTATTTTCTCATAAATCAGTTGGGGTGTATGATGTTTTGCGCTTATTCATTAACACGTTGAATATTCACTTTGGCTATATTACACCTTTTATCTCGATCGTTCGCGCGATAGCACTATATTACGCTGTCATGCTACGGCCGCAGTTATACTAACGGAAGAACTGTCAATCTTCTACACTCAAGTCAACATTGTTTATTCAAATTAATATCACATAGATAACTTTTTGACGTCATGTTTTTGAATCTACCACCGCGTCGGAAGGTGTTCCGTTGTAGAGAAGATGCGGCCAGAAACTCTACAACACACTTCTTTTAAACAAAACAAAATATAAATAGTAGTTACATAAATCCAATATTAAATTACACAGTGTAACAATATTATAAAACTGTAGAACTGACTGTGTTTCAGTTTTATAAAACTTTAAGGGGTTTTAGACCATCAACCTGAACAACTTTCACATGGACCTGTCATTAAAATCGCGAAAAAAAATCCGCTATTCTATGCATTTGGGTCAATTGACGTTTTCTACGGAACAACATAATTTTTTCGCGATTTTTAGGCTTTAAATTAAATGTTGTTTAGTTTTATGGTCTGTACCACCGCCTAAAACATATGATGCATTTAATCTTGTTATGACAGTGGACCATCCATGTCTTTCGAATGCACCAGTCGAGGTGGGCAAAAATTGTATACCCCTGGACCATAGAAAATGGCGGTATGATCTGGATGCTATCTATGACAACTAGCCAGAGCTTGCCCAGAACAGAGGTGGTTGGAGGATTTAATCCTTTGCCCAGTAGTGAGATGACATAGGCTAGGTAATATACATACAAAAAGGTAGTATAGGACTATTGCAATTCCTAGATTATCGATACGATAGACGATTGATCGGCAACACTATTTTTGCCAATAGAGCACAAAGGACTATTGAAATTCCTTGATTATAGATACGATAGACTATTCAGCGGCAACACTTATTTCTGGCAATAGAGCACAAAGGTCTATGAAAATTCCTTGACTATCGATACGACAGGGTAGCAACACTATTTCTGCTAGTAGAGCACAAAACGCAACGCTAAGAGTGCAGCGCGGTCATCGACTCGACACGCGGCCGACTCAAGGTGCGCTCAAGGCAAGGTGATTCAACCAGCCCAAATCACTTACAATACTTACATAAGCGATAATTAAACTTTATTTGCTGTTTTAATCTGGTTTGTTTTTAGATTCGACTCGCTTACGTTGCGCTGATGTGATGACATCGAGACATTTATTACTAGGGCTGCCGACATTAGGTAGGTACAATAATGATTACTTGTAGCCAATTTCGACTATGGCAGCGGTGACTTTTGTTGTAAAAGCAGTTAGATACGCAGGATATGTGTGTACGATAGCTTGTAGAGTACGCCTACGATTTGGTGATTCAGAAAATGAAATAAATAAAGAAGATGCGGTAGCCTCACGGTGTGGACTTCGAAGATGTTGACGATGCCTAAAGGAATATGTCGCCTTACGATACCCGTCTGGCGTTTACATAGAACTACCAGTAGGCCTACCATGAGTTGATTTTGAGTATGCTATAGTAATTTTACCGTAGTTTACTAGTTTTTGTATTGAATTTCGTACAGCGCTCTTATATAGAGGTTACGTTGAGAACTAATTCTGTCAGAAAAAATTGGCGTCGTAACTACAATAGTAACATAAAGTGAAAACTCATGTTAGGGCTTCAGGTTTCAAAATTTTACTACGCCCTAAGACAAATCTAGAGAAAGCTGATCGAGTGGCAGGCGACAGCCCTAGGTAATAAACAAATAAACAATAGATTCGTCTTGGCAACGCGTTCGGTATTTTCTGTACAATGTTTTGGGAGAGATAAAACTGATATTTATGTAGCAAGTATTCAGTAGTTACCTACTGTCGCCGGTCGTACTATGTGTTTGTGGTGCTATTTCGGTCAAGCTCAACGTGTCGGCTCAATACACAACATACATTATTTTAGAAGGGATTTACCTAACTGCAGTATAAGAAAGAATTATGATTATGTCCTCCACGACGTATCCGTCGACGGCGACCCTCATTGGTTCCTGGCGTGAGCTCGGATATGACTGGAGAAACCGAGTTTTGTCTTAAAGATCCTGTTACACTCAGCACAGTACAGTTGCCCAGTCGAGTTGTACGTGTAATTGTATGTTGGTTTGGGACGGGTCTTGCGGTCTTGGGGTTTGGCTTCAAGGGTTGCCAGCCTCGCAGTCTCGAATCCTTCTCTCTTCTATCTCGTACTCGGTCCCTTTCCTGACCCAGCTTCATCTGCGCAACTTTCTCCCAGCAGTTCGAGGCTATGCTCCCTTCTGCCAGCTGGTACTATACAAACCCATTTTGTATGAAGTGTCTAGGATGTGACCTAATCTTATTCGTCACTAGTAGGTACAGTCGTCGGTAGACTTCACATACGCATCAGAATTTGTTCTTCAGCGTACCCAGGTGTCCTTGCGATGCTTTACTTCACCGTTTCTAGATATCCATCCATACATCTATACATTTCTGTCTATTTATAGCTACAGCAGACCGTACCAGGTTGCTAGGAAGAAATAGATTTTTCTGCACGAGATCGTATCATAGTACGTCTCCCTGCTCCCTTCGTGATCTGTCTAGTTTGTAATTAACTAATTCCAAGAATTTTTAAAGTAAAATTAGCAAGCTGAAGTGGCAATGGGCTGGTCATATCTGTCGAAAAACTGACAACCGATAGGGATTCAGAGTTCTAAAGTAGAGACCATGAACTGGCAGGCGTAGTTTAGAAAAAAACCCGCCTGCCTAAAAAGTGCACTTAAAAGTCGGACTCTTCGAACCCATGTCACGTCAACGCCATCTATCGAGGCATGTTGAACTCCGTCACAGGTCCGGCACTTCAAACAACGTTTTGGATTTGACACGATGGCGTTCGCACCTGCGCACTTGGTGCAAATTGTCTTTGACACATGTGTAGGGTTAACTTACCACGCATCGTATGAACATCATATAAATTGCGTTACTTTTTATTGTTCTTTCTGTTATTAAAAATAGTAGTACTTGAGCTAAAGAATTACTGAAAATGTGAATTTAGCGTTATTTTTCAACGTTTTTTATGCACTGAAAAGACTAAATTTTATGTAGTCAAATACTACGGGTTCGCGCGCCTAACTGCATTCCCTTGATCGGCTTCCCTCAAGTTTCCCAGAAAGTATGAGGTGAGGTGGGAGATCTGAAGCCAGAGGGGGGTGGTGAGTAGCCGTTCTGTATGTAGAACTATATACTATACCTATTCTGTGACTACGTTTAAACTAGCTGTCAGTGAACTCCCCAATGTCTCATAGCAACGGGAAAAAGTTAAAACCGGATTAAATAAGTTTAGTGTTTATAAACATTGAAAGAGAAATTGAAAAAGTTGTTGGAACCAGATTGACTTTCTCTTGAGAGCTGACTAAGGCGACAGGACAAACAGGTAGTGAGCGAGACGGAAAGTGTTCTTTGTTCATATGAGCACACAATATTATGTCACTCTTTCACCTTTAGTGCACATCTTTATTGTACACTAGCGTTTACCCGCGACTTCGTCCGCATAAATTATATACCAGATTTTAAGTAAGATCATAAGCTATCAAACAAAAAAAGTTTCATCAAAATTGGTTCATTAGTTTTTGTCATGTAAATATCGTCAATGTACAGACCCACTTCTGTTACAGTTTTATTATAGTTAAGATTATACCAGCGGGGTTCAGGGGTGCAAACATGAAATTGTTTAACTGGTTTTCCATACTTAACTGCAATGTCTACTCGACTCACGAGTTTTTGGTGGGAGAAAGGTCAAACTATCACCATTTGACATAATATTATGATACCATAAAAATTTTAAATGTGTGATTTAAAACTTGATGCAATAAAAACTTTAAAAGGTGGTTCTGACCATCCCTAAAGGGCATCAAGTCGTGAATTTATGTGTATTGCAGATATTTGTGGGCATCTGTTTACTCAAAAGTCCAATCTGATCTCATTAACTTCAGTCAATATAATTTTTTATCATCTTTACATGTTCTATCTTTAATGAAAACAACAAAAACCGCGAAGCGCGAGCAGTACTCGCTCGCCGAGGGTTCCATACAAACACGTATCCAGACCAACCAACCAAAGGTTTCGAGGGGGACAATAATTGAAGGAAAAACATTGTAAATGTACCTTATCATTGTAATGACTGTATACAATTATTCGGATTTCGAAGGTGGATAAATTCTGATTTCGTTATTGGTCCTATAGAGAAAGTTGTTCAGTTTGATGGTCTGAACATCCTCTTAAAAAACGGTCAGCATATTAGGGTGCGTCCACGTCTGGCGAACCCGCGGCGAATGCGCAGATCGCGCGATCTGCGCGGTTGCATTTTATGCCGCTCGAGGATATCTCGTGAGCTGCGCGTTCGCCAGATGTGGACGTACCCTTAAGTTTAACCTTGTAGAGGCAACACCTCTGTAGTATATGTGTTTATTTCTTTAAGCACGGAGCATTAAAATAAATACAGCGTCTTTCTTAATATGCTGACACTTTTTAAGGGGATGATTAGACCATCAAACTGAACAACTTTCTCTATTGGACCAACATCGAAATCGCGAAAAAAAAACAGCTGTCCCATACATTTGGCTCGAGTAAGTTTGCAGTTTTGTATGTAAGTGCAATTTTTTTTTTGTGATTTTGATTTTATTCCAATAGAGAAAGTTGTTCAGTTTGACGGTCTGATCATACCCTTAAAAAATTTTCAGCATATTAAGAAGGACCCGATAGATATATTTCGTTGTTTAAATTTCCTCTACCCTATGGTTGTATGGAAGACATAGCTTTTTAGCGAAAAGACCGCCTTATTTGTACTATCTTTCTGTGTGTTTGGTGTAAATAAAAGTATATTTTTGATTCAACAAAGTATCACCATAAGAATTTCTCTTGTATCATTTACGCTCAAGGAACCCTAAAAAGTTATATTTGTTGTGAAAAATGTACTTTATTGTCCAATCATCATTATCGTTTTTAAATTGGATAATGTTGGTGCTGATAATATAAAAATAAAATATAGTACAATAAACCTACATGTAGGTAGGTATGTTAAATGATAAAAATAATGAATATAAGAGATAGCATATGAATTAAGTAGTACACAAGATTGTCTAGTAAAAACTCAAACTTTGAACAAATGCTTCAGACGGCTACTCTATCCAAATTTATGTTTAATTAATAGATTTTTTTTCGCAATTTTGATTATGGTCCCGTTAGCATATGAATATACATATTAGAATTTTCAATACCCCGGTTCTAACCCTCTAATCAAGGCAAATGCCACCTAAACCTGTAGGACTAATAGGCCTAACTGTCGACGACCGCGAAACGTCCTCGACGATCCAGACGACGCGATCACGGTTGCCCTACAGGTGGCCCAACAGACACGGCTCACAATTAGTCTAGGAAAAATAAGTTTTGGGATTGCATTAAAGACACTTTAGTAAATTGTGTTTGAAATAATATTATTGTTAGTTTATAACACTTTTGTCGAGATTTCGTGGTTATATAGGCTCAGGAAATTGAGAAATACCTTAAAATCGATATTAATGTACAAATGGCAAGCTTATTTCTAAAAATATTTCGACCAGCATACCAGCAATAGAGACAGTTAATTATAAAAAGGCAAATTTAATGTGTAAAAACAAAAAGTAAATAATTTAGTTTTGAGGTTATAATTTTTGAAGACTTACAAAATATTAAATATCTACCCAAATTAACGATATTAACCGGGGATTATTATAGTTATAAGGAAAACGTCTTGAACGAAGCCATCTTGTACAAAATCACCAGTTTTCCATTTTTTGTTCATACCTAAATTTAATGTTTTGTAAATGTCTTAATAATTCAATAATACAACATAAAAAATCGGGGATTATTGAGAATTTATGTTTTTCAGGTATGTATCTACTATATTCCAAATTTTCACCAAAAGTGCAATTAATGCAACCTACTCCATACAAAAATCCGTAGATTTCCCCGACTAAATCGCAAGTTCTCAACAACACTCAACACTGCGCCACAGTAACACACAGTAATCAACATCCCCGCCGGCGGGGACAGTCGCGACCTCTGCCCACTCCTCTCACTTCTGGCGTCTACTGACGCTACAGGTACATACCAGGCCGATTCTCACCGATCCCAGCTACCCAATCCGCGGCGTAGCCCCAGTAACGTCCTATGCCGAGGTCCGTACCCCCCTGGTGTGCCCCTAGGTCGGTTGCTTAAGTTCATTCAATTGGCTCGGTGACCCTTCTGGTCCCTCCAATAGTCCGCAGTAAAAAGCAGTAAATGCTCCCTGAGCTTTGACTAATTATTAGAAGGACTAGCCTTGCGGTAGCATTTCCCCTCTGCCACGGTATAAGCACAATTGATCTTGTGCATTTACATTCAATTTTACACCTTATCACTAAACGAGACAGCCTATAATTGCAAAATAATAACTTCGAACTTAGAACGTTTGGGGTTCACACGAGGCTACTTTTCATGATTTTGGACATTCAAAATTAGAATCTAAAGTTATGGGGAATATTATCCAAAGTTGCGGATTTCATGTTACCTCGCCCCCCGCAAAAAGTGGCAGTAATGTTTGTTAGTAGAATTACACGCGAAACCAGTCCACATATAAGTAGTCAAAGTCCCTGAGCAACGCTGTATACGTCATTTCTAAAAAAAAAAAAAAAAAAATACCCCGGCAGTGTAGTCTGAAATATGTCAGAAACCTGTTTCCTTTATTTCACATTAATTTAAATACGTAATTAGATTCTTTGATAAAATATTTTCCGTCATTCATTTCAAAGTAATATTGCATTTATTAAAAGAAAAACAATACATGAAGTATATTCTGGTACTTAGACAATGAATGTATAAAAACCACTTGTATTTGTGTTTGTATTACTATTGTTTATTCAACACTGTACATTAAGTTCGTGTTTAAATTTAAACTCTATTCCTATAACATTAAAAACCAACTTATTATAAATTCGTTCACACACGTTATACAAGACTTGCTGGCTCAGCTTTGGTTTCGTTTTCACTGATAATAAAAAGTAGTCTGTATTTTAATTGATTTCTCACAATTAAGTCGACGTCTATGACAAAATTAATCGAATACCTGAAAAACTAATTTAAGAAGTCGCGTTGCAAGTCTGTTTGCAGGCGGTCGTGTATCGGGCGCTTTCTGGCTTGCCCTGAGGCTCCACCGTTTTGAATTAGCTAAAATTTGTTTTTGTACATAAAACGATCCTTTTGAGATTACTACAGGGTTGCTGACAGTGTCTAAGGGAATGACCCGACCATCAAACTGAACAACTTTCTCTATGGGATCAACATCGAAATCCATACAAAACCTACTCGAGCCAAATGTATGGAACAGCTGTTTTTTTTCGCGATGTCGATGTTGGTCTCATAGAGAAAGTTATTCTCCCCTAATTTAATCCCCTTAAAAAGTGTCAGCATATTAAATTGGACCCTGTATAAAAGTAAATTAATTTATTTAATTCTTGATAAACTAAGAATAAAAATGACTCAGATAAAAATGAAGTCGACTATTACAGAACAAAGTAATTGTTTATTACAAAGAGCTACAGAAGGTTGACAACAATTTTAAATGCCTTAGATTAGAGTCAAGAGTCAACTTGATATAAGGTAATAAGCCAGAGATCTATTCATAGCTAGTGTGTAAACAACATACCAAATAAGGCTTTTAGAATTTTCGAGAAAAAGGTCACTCAAATTAATTTCAAATGTTGTTGAAGATTTGGGTACAATTTGTAACACCACTGGCTTTTCGGTGAAGGAAAACATCGTGAGGAAACCTGAATGACTCTATTTCGAGGCATGTATTGTACCCACTGTCCATTACAAGTGGCTACGGGCTCACTCCTCGTCACACTGGACAAAGTTTCGGTACTACTAGTGAAACATGGATGTTTTGAGGTTTCAGAATATCTCTTACAACTCCCTCGGGGAATATAGTCGTGAGCATATTAATGTATGCATGCAAGTCTACACAAGCAAGGTGGATTACGTAGTGGTCAATATGTTAACACATTTGTAACCACCTATTAGAGTTTTTTGCACAACGCCCACTCTCAATTTGTTGGTGATGCACCTATTACTGTTGGCTGGGCTATTGCAAGCAAGGGTCGTTATGTAACACTGCGACCATCGCTGGTCTATTGTGTTCGCCTCAACCTCACCCATATTTTACACATACATCCAAATTTTCTTTTTCCATTCTCGGGTATGTAGGTTTCCTCACGATGTTTTCCTTCACCGCCGAGCTAGTGAAAATGATAAATACAACCGTACATAAATTCCGTATAACATAGTGGTACAGGCCAGGAATCGAACCGCCGCCTCGTGATTGAGTCGCTAGCTCTCTTCTGTATGGACTATCTCCCATGCACTGTGCATAATGAATGCATCAGGGGACATAAATAAATAATACTTTTATTCTACAATAGTAAGACTACAACAATCTTTGACCTATTTATATGTGGACTGGTTACGCGTGTAATTCTACTAACAAACATTTCTGCCACTTTTTGCGGGGGGCGAGGTAACATTAAATCCGCAACTTTGGATTTTATTCCCCATAACTTTAGATTCTAATTTTGAATGTTAAAAATCATGAAAAGTGGTCTCGTGTGAACCCCAAACGTTCTAAGTTCGAAGTTATTATTTCGCAATTATAGGCTGTCTCGTTTAGTGATAAGGTGTAAAATTGAATGTAAATGCAAAAGATCAATTGTGCTTATACCGTGGCAGAGGGGAAATGCTACCGCAAGGCTAGTCCTTATAATAATTAGTCAAAGACAACAATGAATAAAATAATAGTAATCTGAAGGTGTCAATGTGCAATACCTATCTATTGTTGTGAACTAAATTAAAATAATGTGCTCATTGAAATATGAGAAAAACAAAAATCTGCATAAGCTCACGAAAAAAAAATCTGCTGCTCCATACAAACCTACTCGACCTAAATGTATGGAACCGCAGATTTTTTTTTCGCGATTTCGATATTGGTCTAATAGAGAAAGTTCAGTTTGATGGTCTGATCATCCCCTTAAAATAGTTTCACCTAATTTTGGTAGACCTTATATTCCCCGAGGGGGTAGTACCGAAACTGTCCAGTGTGACGGGGGGTGAGCCCATCGTCACACAATGTCGAAAAACAAAAAAGGTTAGTGATAATGTCAGCTTGTTAGGTGTAAACAATTTTTTATGAATCTAGGGCAAGGGACAGCCCCGCAAACCGGTATTTAGATGTTTCATGCAGTAGTGGGATGAAGTGGAAAAAACAACAATTCCTAACATACAGAGCTCGAAAGGATAATTATCATTGATGAAAATCTTGATAATAATATGTTGATAATTACCTTGATAATTATAAAATTGATTAGAAACACAAAAAGCTTGCATTAGCAATGTCACACCATGTATTTCCGATCATGATTCACCAAAAAAAGAAGGTCTCATAAACATGAAATAATTTTACTCACAGTTTTCTGTTGTTTTTCTCAATTATTTGTTATTCATTGTGATGAGAAACTATAATGTCAAATACTTGGTGCTTTTTGGTCTGGATAAGAGTGTATTAAAGCAAAAACAGCAATTTTATAACTTTTTGTTAGAAAACTCAATACTAAGAATCAGCTTGGATAATTATCTGATAGCTATCCGATAATTATCAAAGAAAAAATAAGGCACTGGCTCCTAAACTAGTCAAGGCCGTAGGTTCAGTGCCAGTTCCTAGACCTGACACATTTTAAATAATATTATGTCCGATTAAAAACGTTCATCGTATTTTAACTGTAAATACAATTAAAATTATGTATGTAATTTAAATGTCCGTAAACGCATAAAGTCATAAATACAAAAACTACTGTTGTTTTTAATTTGAAGTTCATTGTATATACAAAATAAATTATCTGTAAATTATGTGAATTAATTAAAATGTTAAGCAACATATTGCTATGTTCAATTTAATTTCTAGAAATAGATATATGCTTAAATATGTTACTTTAAAGTATGTATAGTATTTATAAGTAGTTAGGTATTGTATAGTATACTTTAAAGTTTAAATGCTTCAGACCATCAAGCTGATCAACTTTCACTATGTTACTCCATACAAAAACTGTTATTCCATACAAAAACTGTTATTCCATACAAAAACTGTTATTCCATACATTTGGGTTGAGTCACCATTGACGGTTTCTATGGAACGGCTGATTTTTTTCACGTTTTAATATTGGTCATATAGTGAAAGTTGTTCAGTTTGATAGTCTGAAGCACCCTCTTAAATAGGTATCACATTTATGTTTACACTCTGTATATTGCACAAGTATTATAAATTTTAGTCAAGTGCATTAATAAGGTAAAAAAAAAAAATTTTTTTATCGTCAGGGAATCTTTAGAAATCAAGCTAAATCATCTACTTATCAAGCATAATACAGTGATACCCAATATTTACTAAATACAGCCTCAAAAAATAACAAAAAAAACATACAAACAAACGAAAAATGTAAACAAACAATACGTGATCATTTTCGTCACTGGTTACATCACACAGCCAGGTACTCACCCACATGCACAGCGGCTCCTGCATCATGAAGGTCATCACATCCACAAACTGCTCCGTCAGGTTCCTGGTGCCATTCGCCAGGTCGAGGGTCTCGAGCGCGGGCACCATCCGGCCCTCGCCTGCCGCCAGGGCCTCCTGGCGCTGCAGCGTCGCGTTCGCGCGCCATGCCGGGTCACTCGTCACACCTATCGCGTGGTACACCGCCATCGATAGAAGCAACACACTTCCCGCAGTGTAAACCTTGAGATTCGGCAAGGGCAACCTGTCTATGAGTGTTACAGGCATCTTGAACGATCTCCGTTATATACTAGCGCGGTAATACGATCATTCCACTACACGATTTAGAGCTTAATGACATCGGGTTTTAGTTTTCGAGATGAGACGTAATTTTATCAATGAATAAGTACTGCGCGAGATTATAATAAACAACACGAAATGAAAAGTGAACCGCGTGATATTTTTCGATTTTTGACAGCTTGATTGAATGGTAGAAATTAGAATTTGCGTCGCAACGTCTTTCATTGTTAATTTTACTCTAGTGCTCTGATAAAATGTATTTCAATGACAGATAAATAGTAGCAGACAAAAATGTTAATGTAAAATCCAGAAAACATATAAATAAGTATTGTTTATTTGCTTTCTTGTACAAAATGGTAGTTTTTAATTTTATAACCACAAAAAAAACGATATCCTACTAAATTCCTGATGGTCCAATTCACGGTACATTAGCACTTGGTTGTAGAATGGTGGTCGAGATTGCATAGAAAACTTATCGTCTACCAACTTATCGTCAACAATCTGGCAATCAGGAGAGTTGCAACTAGGTTAAAATGCTATAAATAATGTAAAACCAAGAATTTTTCAGCTTCCAAACTATAAAACTGTAGGTATTGTCCTTCGCTGTAACGTGTTTCGGACCTATAAATTTCTGAACGAAAGTTTGTCTGTCAAAATGACATGAATTATGACAGTGACAGTGACACTGACATTACGTCGAGTGTTGGTGGGTGGAGTCGCGTTGCAATTCTGGCGGAGTACGGACGCTTGCGTATCGACGCGTCGGGATTGCACGTGGCTCCACCATTTTGTGAACTCTTTTGTGTTTTAACCTTAAAACAATCACTTGAGATTATAACCTACTTACATTGGCAAAACTGCCACTCTAGACTTAATAAATACCACTGATCATTTTCCTTCATATAATATCCACATAACGAGACATTGGCTGAATTGTGATAACGCATCGGATGCCACTAAACAAAAATAGAATAGAATAGTGTTGGTGGGTGTTCATCATCACAAATCTTGTAAATTTCATAAAATTTTCATGAAATAAACATTAAATACTCGTGTAAAATGTCTGAAAGAGACTATGCACCCTTGAGCATAGCCTGCGTCCGCGGGCTTTGCGATAAAATTTACGATAAACGTAAATTTGCCGGTGTTGAAATTGAAAAGTAAGTTGAACTTTCTTACGCTATTATTTCCCATAATATTATATTATAAATACTTTGACGACTGTGAACATATATTAGCATGAGTCCTTTGTTATTTAAAGTGAATAAATCACTATGATTAACGACATACTTTCATAGAAAATTATAAACATACTAGAGCTTACCCGCGACTTCATTCATCAGAAGCTATCAAACAAAAAAGTTTCATCATAAGTTCAGTAGTTTTTGCGTATCTAAAAACCGTAATAATTTTTTTGTAAATATCTTCAATGTACAGACACACTTCTGTTATAGTATTATAATAGTTAATATACATTTTGTAACTGTTCACCAGGATGGTGAAGGACTTTAGCGACGCGAACAACACGAGCCAGATCAAGCGGCTGCTGCGGGTTCTCGGCCAGGACTTGATATCCTCCACCAACCCCAACGTCAAGAACGGAGCTCTGATGGGACTCTCCTCAGTCGCCGTCGGGCTGGGCAAGGTCTGTAACTGCTTGCTTCAATAGATAGTTGGTAGTTGAAACAAAAACTGCCTCCATGGTCTAATGTTGAAGAGGATTGGGCTCTTGACACGGAGGTCATGGGTTCGATTCCCACGGGGGACACCTAGTGATATGTCACTTTGTGAATTTTTTCCCAGTTGGCTAGAACAGGCATCTGTTTGTCTGAAAAGAAAGATGATTCCGTTTTTCGGATGGCACATTAAGCCGTTGGTCGCGGCTACTATCTCTGGTGGTAGTAGTTTTTACATAAAAACCATGTCAGAGGCCGTACGGTCTGAAAATAATCTCTGACACCCAGGCTTGCTGCCCACAAGATAAGAAAAGGTTGAAACCAAGCTACTGACCATCCCAATAGGGATTATAATTTTTTTTTTTTTTTAAGGGATTTTTGTACAATAATATTATGTACTATCAACACACTTCACGGTATACCCTTTTTGAACATTTTTCCCTTGCAAGTGACCATCACATCTAGCCCCGCCCATTATTTCGTTGACCAATACGGATCTAAAAAAACATCTGTGAAACAGATGGTGTAGAAAGTTGATGAGAAAAAACTGAAGAAATAAGTTTTTACTATTTTTACGAATTCATTGTTTATTGTGGTTCGAAGTTCACTGTTCAGTTGCATCTTGCTATCTGTTGTGATCGTGTTTTTTGGTAATACAATTAGTATGATGCAACCCTAACGCTATTAGACGCCAAACTCTGGCAAACAGCGGGTGGCCCGGAGTAGCGGACAAGCGCTGCAAGCAAAAGTAGATCTTAAGGGGGTCCAAGTTGATCTTAAGGGGGTGAAGTACATTGATAGTACATGTCAGTCCCATCATACCTTATATCTATATTTTACCTACTCTAACTTAGTTATTCTAATTACTTAATGAGACACTGATGAGTTTGCGAAGGCAAACACTTTTCTAGCAGCATCAGAACTTGGTGATAGGAGTTTATTATACACTAAAATATAGCTTATGTTCAATTCATCACGGATAATGTAGAATTCTAAGGATCTGGGACATTTGAGCGAAAGACACTTGCGCGAAGGACATTTGAGCGAATCCCTTTGCGCGAAAGACATTTGAGCGAAAAAAAATTGAGCGAAAAGACTTTTGCGACAAAAAAAAATTGAGCGAAGGACACTTGAGCGAATGGACATTAGCGCGAATGGACATTTGCGCGAACGGGACATTAGTGCGAATGTACATTTGCGCGAACGGGACATTAGCGCGAATGGACATTTGCGCGAACGTCCTGATACCGAATTCTAATGGTAAAAGAATTATTCAGATCGGTCTAGTAATTTCGAAGACTATTCAAAACAAAAAATCTAATCTTTCCTTATTATAATATTAGTGTAGATAGTGTACATGAACTTTGTAGCTTTTTGATGTCGTTTTTGACTCGGTGGGGGTGGGGGGGGGTGTATAACAAACTTCTGTCCAAATTGCATCTATACAATGTATATGAACTTATGGTGTCTATACTAAAATGCGATGCGAAATTCTGATGCGTATCAATCATACGAGGTGGACTAACGCCGAGACACGATAATAACGCACATACGCGCATTCGCCAGATGTGGACGCACCCTGAAGTTTGAAACATCGATACGAAAGAAGGTTGATCGTTTCCGTTTTCATGTTTCCATGCTTTTAAGGAGGAATGGTATCCTTTATCATTCTAAATCCATGGTTGGATCTAACTTAACTTTACCAACAGGGCTGCATAGACTACCTCCCCGAACTCATGCACCCGATCGTAGCGTGCTTCGGTGAGAGTGAGTCTCGGGTGAGGTACCAGGCCGTGGAGGCGCTGTTCAACGTGGTGAAGATCGCCCGCAGCGCCACCCTGCACCACTTTCCCGTGGTGTTTGACGCCCTGGCGAGGCTGGCTGCCGACCCCGAGCCACAGGTCAAGCAGGGCGCTGAGCTGCTTGATAGACTTGTTAAGGTAAATTCATCTTCTTTTCTTTTTCTTCTTAATTAATGGCCGGTTGCTTGCGCCTAGCGTGGAAATTCTGCCAAGGTTAAGTATTTTATAATCTCAAATTATTGTAGCATGCATAGTATATGCTCACGACTATATTCCCCAAGCGGGTAGTCAGAGATATTCTGAAACATCAGAACATCCACGTTTCACCAGTAGTACCGAAACTCTGTCCAGTGTGACGGGGGGTGAGCCCGTCGCCACTTGTAATGGACAGTGGGTACAATACATGCCTCGAAATTGAAGCATGCAAGTTTCCTCGCGATGTTTCCCTTTACCGAAAAGCCAGTGGTGTTACAAATCGTACATAAATTCCGAAAAACTCATTGGTACGAGTCGGCCTGGACGGGGATCGAACTATCGCCTCCTGCACGGCAGGCAAGGTTACTCGCCACTGGGCCACCACGGCTCAAATTATTGATTTATAATTAAAACACTAAAGAGGTTCACAAAATGGCGGAGCTACGTGCAAGCCTAAGAGAAGCCAATGCGCGACCGTCCTCCGTCAACCTTGCAGTGCAACTCTTTTCTCAACTCATGAAGGGTGTTATATGCTAAGTCTCGCATCAGTCTGGTTAAAGAGAAGTATTATCATATACACCGTGTTAATAAATAAGCGCAAAACCTCATACACCCAAACTGATTTATAACAAAATAATTAGATAGAGAGAAGAGAAATTTAAAGTTATTCGCATTTTAAGTTTTCAGGCAAAAATGATTTGTTATCATTTCAGCAATGAATGAAAGTGCTAACGCGGTCATAGATACATTTTAAGAATCTTGTTTTGGTAGTAAGTAGGGTGAGAATGCCAGAGCGGTGGATTGAGATCAAGTTCCGTAAATTTCAAATTTTACAAAAAAAATTATTAAAATTTTTGAAAAAAAAAATACCTATTTTGAAAACATGATAATTCGATTCTGCTCTCGATTCTAAACAAACTAGTTTCTAGTTTTGCGTTAATTCATTAACACGTTGTATTTTAATAATTTTCCTCAGTAAGACGTGAACAGACTGACGTGAGACTGAGCGTGTAACCACACTATTAGGCTTACAGTATGGCAATGGTCTTTAATGGCGGGCGACGCCGCCGTCGGTGTACGTCACGCGCAGTCAATCCCGACTTCTTCATACAAAGCTCGGGATGATCCGCGGTGCCCACTTCCCCGCAAGGCCCTCTCCGTTGCTCTGCGCAAGTACATCCGTTTCCGTACTGTAAGGACTATACAGGGTCCTTCTTAATACCAGACCATCATACTGAACACCTTTCTCTATGGGAGCAACATCGAAATCGCGAAAACAAAATCAGCTGTCCCATACATTTAGCTCGAGTAGGTTTGCAGTTTTGTATAGAACAGCAGATTTTTTTTTCACGCATGCGTGTAGTCGGCCGTTTAAACGAAGACTGACGCGTAATTGGTTCTCTTTTTACGTTTTGGTGCTCTTTTGGTTCGGACACTTTTGAGCGCGGACCCTACGTCCAGTACTTGGTAAGTCAATGGTCGTATTGTTTATTTTTAAGCAGTAGAAAAACTCCTGATTTCAAAAAGGTATAATATCAAAGTTTTTCTTAATGAGATTGTAATTTAGTTTTACATTCATTCATTATCGCGAATGGATTCATTTATTAAATGTGTGTGGACATTAAATATCTATGTAATATGAGTAGCCCTGCACATGCAAGAGTGAAGCTATAACTAACATAGATTAGATTAAATGGTGCGGTGACTGTATTTGGTTTCTTCAGTAGAAAACTAGAATCTATCTACCGATAAGTATGACTTTCCTGTGAATAGTTTTTTGACTCTAAATTCTATAAGACCCACAGACAAAGCGCAGGCGCGCGGCCCGCGCTGTGCTCCGATGGGGGAGTGGAATGGAAAAGAATTTCAGCATTTTCAATGTTTCTAGTTCGTTGATATTACTACACGTACTTCGGTTTATTTAGTTCAGTCTCTGACACTTTTATCGAGAATTTTGTACTAGACCCGGCGTCTATTAATATTCTACTTCAATGAATACGACCTTAAAAAGAGATGTAAAGTTACACCACGTTATACTAATTTCATCATCCCTAAAAAACCCATTGGTCCCATAGACAAAGTTGCTCAGTTTGATGGTCTGATCATCCCCATTAAAAACCGTCAGCATATTGAGAAGGACTCTGTATCCTTATAGAATCTTAATATGCTGGTGGTTTTTAACGGGATGATTAGACCATTAAAGTGAACAACTTTTTCTGTGGGATAAGGGTTCAGTTTCATTTCTTTTGAGGTACAGAACCCTAAAAATTGAGGTATATACTCAGAACTTAGAAAAAGTATATGTCCAGAATGATCCTAACGCTTCTACCGTATAAAACAAAACAGGCCAACTTTCTTAGGTCGGTGTGCGTGAGGCGTCATACAAATTATGTCTGTGTGCGTGTATACAGGGTCCAACTTAATATGCTGACACTTTTTCGAGAGGATGATCAGACCATCAAACTGAACAACTTTCTCTATGGGACTAACATAGAAATCGCAAAAAAAAAATCTGCGGTCCCATACATTTGGCTCGAGTCGGTTTTTTTCGCGATTTCGATATTAGTCCCATAGAGAAAGTTGTTCAGTTAGATGTTCTGGTCATCCCTTTATAAAAGTGTCAGCATATTAAGAAAGACGCTATATGTAAAGGGTTTAAAGGCCAGTACTGGTTGCAATTTTTTTCGACGTCTTCTTAGCTTCGACTGTCAATCTTGACTAATAACTTATCAAAGACTCAGAAGTGGGTAAATTCAGGCTGTGGATGATGAAGTTGTAGCTAAGCTTCTGCCCAACCCGAAAGGGATTATGGTCATGAGTATAAGTAGGTATGAAGTTATCGATTATGTATATGACTGTAATTTTATGTATTTTTGCTTTCAATCAAATCAAATCAGCCCACATCAACCCACTGCTGGGCATAGGCCTCCTTTTTATTGTGCCACTCGTCACGGTCCTGTGCCAATCTGATCCATGTACGACCCACAACCCTTAGAATGTCGTCTGACCATCGCATCGGTGGTCTACCCACGGACCTCCTTCCTTCTCTTGGTCACTATTCCGATATTGCCTTGGTCCACATGCTGACACTTTTTTAAGGGGATGATCAGACCGTCAAATTGAACAACTTTCTCTATGAGAACAAAAACGATCGCGAATAAAAAATCCGCTGTCCCATACAGTTGGCTCAAGTAGGATTGCAGTTTTGTATAAAACAGCTGATATTTTTTTTCGCGATTTCGATGTTGGTCCCATAGAGAAAGTTGTTCAGTTTGACGGTCTGATCATCCCCTTAAAATAGTGTCAGCATATTAAGAAGGACCCTGTATGTATGTATGTATGTATTTATGAGCAGTGTGTTTTAGGAAAGTAAATAAAATGAATGAGTAAGGAAACTCCGCTATAAATAGATAACACACTCGCACCGATTCAGTTATCAATACAAAATGGAAATAAAACCGCTTGTTGCTTTAATATCGTGAGTTTTAATGACATTTGTGTTGATTTTATTGTATTTTTATACTTTGTTTCGTCCAAGTTGCGCGCGTTTTTATTGTAATTTAAATTTACTGTGTATTATTTGTAATGGTGTGCAAATATGTCATCATTTATATCATGGCTGATGCAAGTAAGTTCCTTGATCTCTATTATCCTTATGGAACTTATTAAAATAATAGTTATTGTTTCAATACAACGTGTTAATGAATAAGCGCAAAACCTCATACACCCCTACTGATTTATAACAAAATAATTAGATTGAAATAATAATTTCATTATTTTGATAGTTAAAATTTAAAATTATTCTCATTTTAAGTTTTCAGACAAAAATTATTTTTAATCATTCAGTAATGGATACATTTTAAGAATCTTGTTATGGTAGCAAGTAGGATGAGAGTGAGGGGTGGGTTGATATCGAGTTCAGTAAATTTTAAATTATACACACTAATTGTTTAATATTTAGAAAAAAAACTTTTTTGAAACCATGAAAATTCGATTCTGCTCTCGATTCCAAACAAACTACTTTATAGTTTAGTTTTTTACTACGTTGTATAGAAAGTTCTTTAGTTTGATGGTCTGAGAATCCCCTTAAAAAACTTTCAGCAGGTTAAGAAGGACCCTGTATTTACTTATGTTATATATCCCACCCGGGTGAAGCTAGGGCGGGTTGCTAGTGAATAATAAATGTTAGTCATAGATCATAGGCCTTGATGGTGTAATTGTAGTTGCTTTTGTGCAGTGTGCGGCGGTTCTTCCCAGCCTGAGTCAGTAATCTTATCAATGAGTTCTTAGGAATTTATATACAATCAATTGTGTAGACCAAAAAAAAAAATTGTTGAATACATTCGCATAATCTGTTGATATGAAATATAAACTAAATATTACTCAAAATCGAACAGAACAGACTTCCAGAACTTCATCTCATCAATAATTTTTCACAAATGTTTTTAATACAGAATTACAAGCCAGCGCCTTAAATATATACATATGCTCACGACTATATTCCCCGATGGGGTAGTCAGGGACCATCGACAGACGGCCATCGTTTTGACAGAAGAAAACAAAAATTTGTCATTATTTGTTTTCACAAACAGTTTTGAACTCTTTCGTACATTTGTTAAAATAAAACCTTCTACAGGGTGTAACAAAACACCCTAGTAATACTTAAGGAGGTTCTTCAGACCATCGAACTGAACAACTTTCACTATGAAGCCAAGGTCAAGAAAAAAAAATCTGATGTCTCATACAAAACTGCAGTACTTACTCGACTCAAATGTATGGGACAGCAGATTTTTCTATTTTTTCTCGACGTTGGCTTCATAGTGAAAGTTGTTCAGTTCGATGGTCTGAAGCACCTCCTTAAGTATAACTAGGGTTTTTTGTTACACTGATTCACTAATGTAATTCCATTACAACATCTTCTCATTAGTTCCATCATGGAACTGTACAATGGAACAAGTGACAATCCTCTTTTCTAACCTCAAACATTCCCCAGGACATAGTAACGGAGAGCCCGTCGTTCGACTTAGCGGCGTTCGTGCCGATGCTGCGCGAACGTATCTACACGCGCAACGCGTTCGGGCGCCAGTTCGCGGCCTCGTGGGTGGCCGTGCTAGACGCGGTGCCGGACATCGACCTGATAGTGTACCTGCCGGAGCTGCTCGACGGCTTGTTCAAGATGCTTGATGATGCTAACTCGGAGATACGTAGGATGTGAGTTCATTCTGTTTACTACGTTGACGAAGTTCTCGATTCCGGCGAGTATGATAACTTGATAAATATTGAAATTGGACACACTATTTGTGTTTTTGGTGTCGAAAGGCTAGACACCTTAAGGGTATATAACCGTTGGCGCGCTCCATACAAATGAAGTCTGGTTATATTTTCAATACTAACCAATTAAAGTCAATGATATTTTTTCAGAAACAATCTTGTTTTGTGGGAATTCCCCGATAAATAGTGACTAACACTCAGTTGCAGAAACGTTCATTAGAGCTAATCCTCCATTAAATCTCTTGCTAGCTTTTACTACGTCAACAAGACAAAAAGTGACAGCAAGAGATTTAATGGAGGATTAACTTTAAAGAACGTTTCTGCAACTGAGTGTAAGTGTATAGTATATAGAAGTATAGAATGTGTATAATATATGTATAGTATAGAATGGGTTCGGTTACACGTTATTAGTTAGAGGCATCCACACTTTTTTGCTGTGCAAGTTTGTCACCAGTCCAGGCCGCCCCTGCGATTTGGACGCCCTGGGCAATAGCCCAATCGACCCCTACGTATATAAGCCATTGCATATAACCATAAAGATGCTAAAAGATAGTCTAATTATGACTGCACGCTTTAGTTTACCTTTAGCGACATGTGCACACTAAACACAATATACTCCTAACTGTGTATACTCTATTTCTGTCACGGGTTTGCTGGAAGAAATCTCTTTAGAGATAAGCTCGCCCTTTGTAATTGTCTGTTATGTGTTTTCATTTAAGGTCTGTAAAGTGGAAAATAGTAAAATATGGAGCTCACATTTCCAAAACGCACGCATTTTTAAGAACGCAATATAAAGTGTTTCTTTTTATATTTGCAGGTGTGACGTGCAGCTGAACGAGTTCCTCCGTAGTATAAAGAAGGACCCCTCGCGCGTTGACTTCCAGGCGATGATCAACATACTGATCACACACGCGCAGTCCCCGGAAGAGCTTGTACAGGTTAATATTATACATACGTAACTTTCGGTTGTTTACTTTATTGTAGTATGGTAATGCGGTAAAATGAAACTTTCACCTGCCACAACCGCGGAGATTCGCAACTGTATGGATGCATAAACTATAATACTTTATACGGCCTTTGACTAATTATTATAAGGACTAGCCTTGCGTTAGCATTTCCCCTCTAACACGGTATAAGCACAATTAATCTTGTGCATTTACATTCAATTTTACACCTTATCACTAAACGAGACAGCATATAATTGCGAAATAATAACTTCGAACTTAGAACGTTTGGGGTTCACACGAGACCACTTTTCATGATTTTTAACATTCAAAATTAGAATTTAAAGTTATGGGGACTAAAATCCAAAGTTGCGGATTTCATGTTACCTCCCCCCCGCAAAAAGTGGCAGAAATGTTTGTTAGTAGAATTACACGCGTAACCAGTCCATATATAAATAGTCAAAGGTTACAGCGCGCATTTTAGATGTCAAAATTAGTTCTCAAAATAACGGCTGGGAGAGCTGTTCGAAATCTAATACAAGACTGTGAGTGAAGTCCATTTTGGTATTTGCTGACCGACTTAAGGTCATAACTTTCCTTTACGACACCGTTCCCGCACGATAAAAGAATGAACATTCAAATATATAGGTAGGCTTAAGGTCGTGCTTTTTAGATACACTTTACAACGACAGCATTGTTGATTGAAAGATTGCAACGCGCTATTTGCAATTGTATGTTGTCATTGTAAAGTGCACGACTTTAAGCATGTTTTAAATGCTCATTATTTTACCGTGCGGGAGCGGTGTCGTGTATGCAGGGTGTTACCTTGCATAGTTGCCATACCTATCTACCATACAACTTTCCCAAAGAAACCTATAGGGAATTCGCAATTTTTTTTGTCAACTTTTCATACAAACGTTCGATCAGTTGATTTCATTTAGTACGGAAAGTCCGAAAAAAAATTTGCGAATTTCCTATAGGTTTCTTAGGGAAAGTTGTTCAGGATCATGGGTACAATCAGCCGTCAAGGTATGGCAACTATGCAAGGCAACACCCTGCATAAGCTATGATCTTAAGTGTAATTTATTGTTTGCCGGTGTCAGCTGACGGCCATAACGTGGATCAAGCAGTTCGTGGAGCTGTCCGGCGGAGGCATGCTGCCCTACGCGTCCGGCATCCTCGGCGCGGCGCTGCCATGCCTCGCGTACAGCGACGAGCCCAGGAAGAGTATCCTTTTTAATATCATCGTCAGCCTCTCATCGTCCAATGCTGAAAATAGGCACAGAAAAGAGGTGAAGAACATTCAAGCGCCCGAATCGACGCACGCACACAGGCGAGTGCCACATATACGGCCCGCTGAGGTACTTCGGGGCGCAACTGTACTGAAATACGTTAGTGGGCCGTGTACGAAGCGCTCGTCTGTGTGTGTGCGTCTCGGTTCGGGCGCTTGTATGACGTTGCTTTATTGTATATCTCTTTTCTACGACATAGGCCAGCTCCCTGAAGGATTATGGCGAGACAAAGATATTTTCAATCGTATAACCACATAATTATAAAGTCTTAAATTATCTGACTTAAATATTCTGCGGATGATCAGCCCCCCTAGACAAAATGACGTTATATTGGCGTCGACGCTAGTAGAAACGGATTGTATGGATTCGACATTAGCGATCGAAACATTTTGACGTTTGCTTTCGTCACCATACGTCAAGTCCATACATTTTTTATGGTTTTTAATGTCGTTAACGCTAATCGAAAGTACTTTGTCTAGGGGCCCAGACCATCAAACTGAACCACTTTTTCTATGGAACCAACATAGAAATCGTGAGAAAGATATCAGCTGTCCCATACATTCGAGTTAAGTAGATTTGCAGTTTTGTATGGGCCAGCTGATTATTTATCGCGATTTCCACATTCGTCCCTTAGAGAAAGTTATTCAGATTGATGGTCTGATCATCCCCTTAAAAAACCGTCAGCATATTAAGAAAGACCCTATAGATACAAATATTCCAAGACTTTGGTATAAATATTCATATTCATTATATAAATATTTCACCTCACCCCCCGTCACACTGGACAGAGTTACGGTACTACTGGTGAAACGTGGATGCTCTGAGGTTTCAGAACATCTCTGACTACCCCCACGGGGAATATAGTCGTGAGCATATACATACATACATACATACATAAATATTGCTTCTTACGGGATTCGAACCTGCGACCCTTGGCACAGCAGAAAGGTTCACTACCGACTGTTCTGTCGCGCCGTCTATTTTACTTATAACCTTAATTTTGAAGGGTCGTCTCAACCCAAAAACTATCCTGAACCCCCTCAACCAGGCATCAGAGAAACAGCAGCTACAGTAAACCTGCAGCTTACCAAGCTGGTGGTCTCTGAGAACTCGCCCTCCCCCTCCCCGGCCCCGGCAGAGGGGCAGGGGGAGGGGGAAGGTGGCAGGCTGGACCTGCGCGCCGTGGTGGGGGTTCTCACCCAGCTGCTGCATCATAGCTCCGTCCATACCAAGGTGGCAGCCTTGGACTGGATACTGCATCTTTATAATAAGCTGCCGAATGAGGTATGTCGTCTTTTATGCTGAGATTACAGTTATGAAATAATCAAATATAGTCTGATACTGAATGGTTGCTGAATTAATTTATTCTGTATAAAATAAATAATGTTCTCGAATTTATTGATTCTACATGTATGCCATGTTAGCTTAATCAAATTAAAGATTGAAAAAGTCGGGCGGCGAGCGGGATTCGAACCCACGACCTGCCTGTCCGGGGCATGCTCCACTCCAACAGAGCTTTCGGCGCCCCGCAAGCCACGACGAAATTTTCAATCTATATCATCGTCATTAAGGGACGTCAGCGCCATCTACCAGAGTTTATACAAACTACTGACTCACAAGTCTAATGTTACAATTATTTTTACTCTAGTGAATTTTTAGCCCATAGCCAGAAACTTTAGTACTATCCCGAACCACTTTATATAGTGCAATCTGATTAGCACATTATACAGGATTTTTTTGTGGAAACTTTGACCACGTAATTATTGGAAATATTTTTATAAGCAATGACTAAAAAAAACGTGCAATTTCGCTCATAAGTAATTAGTCCAAATAAGTTCTAAATGATCTCCCCTACTCGCCATTCCTCTTTGTCCAACCATCTGCATAACACCTTGGATACTATTAACCTATTGGCTCTTTTCACACACTCTCTCCGTGTAAATGTTCACGGGAACCGTGACCTGTACTCATTGATATGCAAGCTTTCACACGTCACCGCGACCGATATCGCGATGTAGCCGTCCAAGTCGACATGGACATAGTTAGTTATACCACGGCGCCGCGTGCGTAGTGATCTACTGCGAAGTAACGAACCTTTTATACAACGTGTTAATGAAAAAGCGCAAAACCTCATACACCCCAACTGATTTTAACAAAATAATAATTATGACACAATAATTTAATTAATTTGATGGATAAAATTTAAAGTTATTCGCATTTTAAGTCTTCAGTCAAAAATGATTTGTTATCATTTCAGCAATAAATGAAAGCACTAACGTGCTCATGGATACATTTTAAGAATCTTGTTTTGATAGTAAGTATGGTGAAAGTGCCCGAGCGGTGGGTTGACATCGAGTTCAGTAAATTTAAAATTTTACAAACAAATTAATTAATATTTTGAAAAAAAATAACCTATGTTGAAACCAAGATAATTCGATTCTGATCTCGATTCCGAACAAACTACTTTCTAGTTTTGCGTTAATTCATTAACACGTTGTATACACGATATCGGTACGGAACGGTCGGTATATTTCGCGTGCCACTTTTTATTGTGTTTGATATTCAACTGAACGCACAGGCACCGGCAACGGCCGTGTGAACTTTTTAAACGGAAACCGTGTGTTAGTGAAAAGGCCATTGGCCAGGTGGGGCCATTCTGTGCCCGGGTGCAAACGTTTGGGCCTGTCGGGTGCAAATAAAGGGACTAAGAGGTGGGCCGGTCCGCAGATGGTCGTCGAGACGGAGGCGGTGTTCAGCGTGGTGGTGGGGTGCCTGCCCGACGCGGCGGACGACGTGGTGCGGCGCTGCCTCGCCGTGCTCGCGGAGATATGCTCCTGCGCGGCCATGCCCGGTATGTGCCTAGTTTACCTTCTACCTATCTGTCTGTAACGTCGTGCGCCAGCTGGTGAGGGGAACGGGGGGGCGTGTGCAAAAACCTAAGAGGAAGGATCGCTCTTTAAGACTAGAGTGAACCATACCAATTGTAAAGTGTCCACTTTTTTTTGACGTTTAGGTTTGAGTGTATAGTGTCAAGTAGTATGGACAAAAGGCACCGAGTGACATATGGCCTTATGTTTACGATCACTTTTCACACACACTAGCTCAAAAAAAAGTGGACAGCCTCATAAACAAATATCTATAGTTCCATCTCCTTCTACTATTAAAGGTATGTCATAAGGCAAAAAAGACCAACTACAATCGTAAATTTATGCGGACTCTATGGAGATCCTTCCTCTTAGGCAAAAACATAACAGAGAGAGATATATAAAAAGATTGTAAAAACTATACGCGTTAGAAAGACAAAAAAATTATGTTGCTAACTTAACGAACTTTGCATATTTTCGTGCATACTATTGCCTTCTCTTTTTCGGGTATAGGATTGTCCTTATTTGAATTTGCTTATAATTTTCGAGGGCGGGATAAAAATATAGTTTTAAATAATATTGAAAATGCTATTAAATAATTAATTCATCTTGCTTACCTATGAAAAGTTATTCCTTTACATTTGATTACATTTTTTGAATTTTTTGTGCAGTATCTCAGTATACACCACGGCATTTTCTATGCAGATTAATATTTTTTCAATCAAACTGCTACACGTGACCGCAGTGAGAGAGTAACTAAATGCAAGAGTACTATATCGCCGCAATAGAATGGGACAACTTTCGGTCTATACATCTAACTCAATGCAAGGAACGCATTAATTTTCCTTTCATGCGTCTTCTGCCATATCCAGAACTCACTGCCATACGTACACACGGTAGTCCGGGCGTAGAAGCCGTAAAATAACCACTTAGTTATAATATTAGAGTTGATGATGTGTCAACAAAATATATCGGGTATATGTTAATATACATATTTTTAAAATGTTATAACACTTTCGAACTTATGGTAAATACACTTTAGGTATTCTCATTATCTCATATTAATATTGATCTAAAATTGAATATTTCTGGTTTCAACTGTCATTATGTGTTGTTAGCTTCATATTATACAGTTGTTATAAATGTTAGATATCGGCGAACCAGGTTATGAACTATTATCAAAAGCAAGTTCTAGTTTTTTATAATTTTTTGGAGTATAACTCTACATCATATACCTAATAATATATATAAAAATTTGCAGACTTTAATAATATCAAAACCGATTTTTCTTCAGCCGGTGGAGTACGGCGACAGATCAACCTACCCATATTTGGACCTTATGTCCATGAACATAGAGTTCAACTAGGTAGGTTGATCTGTCGCCGTGTGTACATTCTTTGGAACTAACTTCTTTACTTGCAACTCTAAAATGTCAACTTCCAATAGGGATGATGCCTGTTTTTTATTTCTTTTTTAAACTGTTTGATATCTTAAACACTGAAGTGAAATTCTTTTTGTAATATCCTTAAAATAACCGAAATACAAGTGTTCAAAATTACGGTTAGAGCGAGAGGCAGATATAAAAGAAATGACGTCATAATCTCATATTTCAATACAAATTATGTGAAGTGTTATACAAACATCTGTTTTGCATGACTGACTGATTTTCAAGAGTAGGAGACGATATAAAACGTCGTTCGTTTCAACATTTGTTATTAAATTTAGCCTTTTTTTTGGAATTCGTTATAAGATATGATCTTTCAGGATCAGTCATCATGCCTATTGTAGCAACCCAAAGCAAGTTTTGTTATTCTTATTATTATTGTGTTATTTGTGGACGTGCAGGTGATCTGGAATCGAACCCGTACTACTACAAGTTCCTGCGAGCGCTGCTGCGGCTGCTGGCTGCCGACGAGAATCTGCTGGAGGACCGAGGAGCTTTTATTATAAGGTCATCTTTGCTATTCCTTTTCACGTTGTTGTGTTTAAGATTATATGCTCATTTGCGTCTCCACGATTTTAAGTCAAATCGTAAGCTATCAATCAAAAAAAGTTTCATTAAAATCGGTTCAGTAGTTTTTGCGTGATGCTCGAATAAAGATAAAAACAAACATTCTAAAAAAGATTGATTTGGGGTCAGGGATATCTAAATACCATATTGTAACCTTTTTCTTTTAAATATCTTCAATGTACACACGGCGACACATCAAGCTACGCAAAACCAAAATAAGTTGGCCGCGCGTAGGTAGAGTAATGTATAACGTCGCGCGGCCAGCTTATGTTTGTTTTGCGTAGCTAGACGTGGCGCCCTCGCCGTATGTACAGACACACTTTTGTTACAGTTTTATAATAGTTTAGATATTAACCAATTCAATTCAATGAAATTTTTTAAACACGATCTAGATTTTAATATCTGTGTCTATGTTTTGTAAAATATTCATTAAAATGTATAGTTTCAAAGTTACAGCTGATTTCCATACAAATCTTGTTATTAATTGTTGTATTGACACAATATATTTTAAAGGAAATCTGACAAATTACAGACAGAGATTCTTTTCTAGATCGTGTTAAAAATGTAATTTGTAAAATTTTGAAAATAGGATCAAACTTCGTGTGTGTGCTGCACGCTTAAGCTCTTCTTAATTGTCATCCTATCCTTTTAATTCGTCATCACATAGTCATTCTAATTTGTGCCTGTCCCATTTCAGACAACTATGCGTCCTCCTGAACGCAGAAGATATCTACAAGGCGCTATCAAAGATTCTACTACAAGAGAGCAACCTACGCTTTGTGGCGACCATGGTGGACGTCCTCAACACTATACTACTCACTGCAGCAGAGTTATACGACTTGAGGCTGCAGCTTAGGAACTTTAACAAACCCGTGAGTGTCTTACACTCAGTTGCAGAAACGCTCATTAGAGTTAATCCTCCGTTAAATCTCTTGCTAGCTTTTACTACGTCAACAAGACAAAAAGTGACAGCAAGAGGTTTAATGGACGATTAACTTTAATGATCGTTTCTGCAACTGATAGTAAGTTACATAGTAATAAGGTGTAAACGAATGATATTTATCTGTGGAAACTCAGTAGGCAATGTTGTTTTCATAGAAATGTTGATACAGGATATTAGTCCATAAGTTTTCCGTGTAACTTTATGATTTATCTTATTTTACCAGTACATTATACAAAATGGTTGGATGATTTATATTCATTGGGATGTCATTTATATTTATATGATTTATGGAAACTGAAAATAAAAGGGGTCCTAGAGCACTCCCTTGGGGTACACCATACTATTTTAGAAACTGAATGGTACTTCTCGTTTGGCTTTTATATTAATGTTTGATATTTCTGTGTACTGGTCTCGATTGTCTAGGTATGATTTAATTAGATCTAATATTACACCGCGTAATCCATATCATTCCAATTTGAGTAAGCCATGGTGAACGTAATCGAATGCCTCGCAGGCGACTCACTCGCTGTTCGTGTCGCTGTACGGATGCTGGTGCCACAGCGGAGTGTCCCTCCTGGCGCTGTGTCTACTCACTCACAACTACACGCACTGCAACCACCTCATCGCCACTTTGTATCCTTTAATACACTTCGATAGAGTTTCAAGACTATTTTATACTTAATTTTATTTTTCAAATGTACTTTACCACAAACTTTTGTGTTATTAATGTACCAGTTGAATAAAATCCTGAACAACATCTCAGTGGTGACCTGGAGATAACGGTAGACTTTCTGACTGAAGTCGACAAACTAGTGCAGCTTATTGAATCACCTATATTCGCATGTGAGTATAGCGTTATACATTTTTATTTTCGGGAAACTTAAGTACAGAAAACTAAAGCCCTGAATAAATACCTTGTTCATCCCCCCATCTCGGAAAGAGTATTTCTGCTCTTCGATATCTGAGTGCAAAAGCAGTTTTATCCTCTAGAGGATAAAGTAAATTGAATTTAGAACATCGTGTGCACTACGTTTGTGAATTTAAAACATCATTAAACTTATTTCCTTCTATTCATGGAGGGCCATGGTGCCGAATTTATCATACAACCTTTTTTTTTGCATTTAGTCATTTCCTCGCTGAGGTGGGATGAAAAGCTACATGTTGCATTCGAGTGCAAAGATTTTTCACCTCGTGCTCTTTTGATTCCCTCGCTAACGCTCAGGATTCTAATTTTTGAATCACTCACTGCGCTCGTGATTCAATTTTAGAGTCCTTCACTTGCTCGGTCATCAAAATTGAGTACGCGGTTAAAAAGCAACTTTGCACTCTTGTATAACAAATAACTATTGTAGTCTTCCTACTCGTTCGACCATCAATATTTTAATGAATAAATATTACACTATTTCACTTTCGAGTAATGGGTTATGCTTTCTTAGTAGTTCAAGAACATACGGTACTGTTCACTACAGTTTAAGTAAGTAAAAATGATACCATAACGATACGTAACGCTTGTAAACTCGTACCTTGGCTCGCCTCGACACTGCCACCAGTAGTGCAGTGTCCTGGCGGTACGTCACCCACACAAGTGCCGCCCACAGACATGCGGCTGGAGCTGCTGTCGGGCGCACAGAGCGGGGCTCTGCGCGGTGCGCTGTACGGCCTGCTGATGCTGCTGCCGCAGAGCGACGCCTTCCACACGCTCAGGAGGAGGCTGCAGTGCGCGCCGCTGCAGCAGGAGCTACACACGTATGTCGTGACGCCTTCCACAATACCGACAAATAAATCGGCTGTTTTATAAATTTTGATCGAGTAACTTTTGACATTTTCTAAGAAACAGCAGATTTTTTTCCTGATTTCAATGTCGTTCAATTTGATGGTGTGAATCATTCTTCTAAGTATGTAAAGCCTGACCAGAAAAATAAAATACCTCATCGTGTTGCGGAAAATCATTAGATCGAATTTTTGTACTTGAAATATAGTCGATTGTACCACCCCCAAAGCAGGTTTTTTATTTTTCTGGTCAGGCTTTAACGCATTTAAGGTTACACCCTGTATAATTATGCAAACGTCCCGCAGCACGACAGCGCAGGCGGTGTCGCCGGCGCCGCAGATCGAGTTCGCGGCGCTGCTGCAGCAGTTCCTCTCGACGCAGGCCGCGCAGCGCAAGTACCGCGTGCTCGACCGCAGCCGCGCCAAACTCTTCGACAAGCCCTACTCATAGTACACGCTTACTTAATACAGGAAAAATATTATATTTTGGAGGCAAAATTTGTACATCAATGAAACTTTGCTTTTTAACTTTATCTCGGCATTAGAAATGAGGATCTGTATAGTCCACCCAAAATTTATGGGTCCTACCCCCTTCCCCCTTTTCACTACCGTCCCTTTTCACGAAGAGATTTGGCGTATTTTAGTGGGCTCATGACTTCGGTCTGGAAAGTACCAGTGAGCTAAAATTTTCAGGACAACATGTGGTTATTACTCTTACGAAATGTACCTAATTTCAGCTTTCTAGGACTTCGGGAAGTACCTGTTAGGATTTGATGATTAACAGTGACTGAATGAGTGAATGAGGAAATCAACGAAGTTTGCGTATTAATAAGATCGCAAGGCTATAAATATGAAATTAGGTACATTTTATAAGAGCGATGATCGCATGCTGTCCTGAAAATTTAAGCTCACAGATACTATCCAGACCGAATTTATGAGCGCTCAAAAATACGCCGAATCTCTTCGAGAAAAGGTATTTTGGGTGGACTCTACAGATCCTCATTTCTAGTACCAAGATAAAGTCAAAAATCAATGTTTCGTTAATGTACAAATTTTGCCTACAAACGGTAATTATTTAGCTTACTTTACCTGTACTACGAGTAACTGCCTACCGTGACGCTCTGACATGTCAGCGCGACATAGCGCTGTCGCGTTTTTCTTTTATAAGCATGTATGAGCGAGATGATGGGCGGGACAGACAATTGTGGCGCGCTGTACGATAGGATTTCTGACCTAGTATTTAAGAGGACGATCGTGCCTGCGCTTTCGGAATTTATTTGATAGGACTCTGATTTATATGATATCGATTATTGTAAAAGCACGTAAAAGTAAACAATGCTATATTTTTTTCATTCCCAAGTGTGAATTGTAGACATTGAACTGTACTAGGTACTAGAAATAACACTGCAAGTCACAACGCTGTCCCATTTGTGGCGATATCGCCACACTTTCTTAGTAAATCGTTATCGCTATCTCTTTCGCCCGCCTGCGCTCATCGTACCCTCAGGTGGCGAACCACGTTTGTATGTCGTGTTAGTGCTTTATAGTATGTTTTACGTATTATAGGACTATACAGGGTCCTTCTTAATATGCTGACACTTTTTTAAAGGGGATGATCAGTCCGTCAAAATAAACAACTTTCTTTATGTGACCAACATCGAAATCGCGAAGAATAAATCAGCTGTCCCATACATTTGGCTCGAGTAGGTTTGCAGTTTTGTATGGAACAGTTTTTTTTTCACGATTTCGATGTTGGTGCCATAGAGAAAGTTGTTAAGGTTGACGGTCTGATCATCCCCTTAACATAGTGTCAGCATATTAAGAAGGACCCCATAGATGATCCATACATTTATGTTATTTGGGCAATTAATAACTTCTACATAATTATTTCTACCACCTCACGTCTGCTACTGTTAAATTTCTAATAACATTAGTATCCAATACTCTGTGATGTTCGTAACAAATACTAGCTCTTATTCGTCTGCAATTCAACTCGTTCTTTCTCACTATACTGCCAAATATACACAAAAAAACTGTTTTGACGTACAGGTAACCTCACACGGCGACCATAAGATATCTTAAAGGCGAGGTTGTACTCTTCTAACGCACGCATAATTACATAAGCACGACTCGTTCCTGTGTGAGAGGAAGCCATTAGCAACTTGCGTGCGTTAGAAGAGTACAACCTCGACCTTACGATTTCATACTGGGTGGAACGTAACGAGGGACTTTCCTTTTAAGGCATTGAAACTAAACAACTTTCCCTAAGGAACGTAGGACGAAAAACCAACAAAAAATTTGGACCACCCATAGAAAATAGATTCGCTGATCCGCACTTTTGTATGGGAGGTCCAAAATTTGTTTTCGTTTTTCGGCCCATGTTCCTTAGGGAAAGTTGTTTAGTTTCATTGTCTGAATACACCCTTAAAAGGAACGCACGCTTAAACAGGCTTTTTTGCATATATGCGTTGCATATATATGTAAATATGCGTTGGTGGGTAAATTACTGCAATATCTTTTACAAATAAGTTTTTGTTTGTAAGAATTAGCCTTTGATCACGCAACGCCTTAATTATTTTCATAGACTTGATCTTCTAGGATGATCTCTGATGAACCGATCTAGCTAGGTTTCATCTTAGATAGCCGGCGCACACCTGGCGAAGCGCAGAGCACGTTTCACAACCTATATCGACTTTGCTTGCGTTAAAATAACATTGAATATCAATTAACACAACTTTCGCCTCAAATGCTTTTGGGGTCTAGTAGTCGTGTTAATAGATTTTTGATGTTATTTAGCATAGCATACGCTCTCGAGTATATTCCCCGAGGGGGTAGTCAGAGATATTCTGAAACCTCAGAACATCCACGTTTCACTAGTAATACCGAAACTCTGTCCAGTGGGACGGGATTGTGGGATGTTATTTCAAGGTATGCAAAGTTGATAATGGTTTTGCACTGAAAAATGTTCTGCGCTTCACCTTCCCAGGTGTGCGCAGGCCCTTAGGGGAAATTCGTTATAGCGCATACATAGATTGCGCGGACAGAACGATGTTTGGTTGCCCTAGTACTTCTAATAATATGTACAAAGTATTTTGCTCTACAGTAAGTTTAGTTTAATTCTTTGAATCTGGACTTTGATCTCCAAATTATAGGTATTTTCAACTTCGAACAATTTATAAAATATAATAATAAGTAAGCATAACAGTAAATTATGCTGAACTGTACCTAAGGCTAATTTACTTTGTACTTGTTTATGTTATGTACTTTTTGTATAATATAGAATATTGTTAAGATATTTAAATGAATGAAAGCGTTATTTATACATTCCAAATATTTGTTTTATTTAGAATGGATACAATCGTAGGTACGCCCTTTGTATGCAGGGTCCTTCTTAATATGCTGATACTTTTTAAAGGGGATGATCAGACCGTCAAACTGAACAACTTTCTCTATGGGACCAACATCGAAATCGCGAAAAAAAAAATCTGCTCTTCCATACAAAACTGCAAACCTACTCGAGCCAAATGTATGGGACAGCAGATTTTTTTTTTGCTATTTCGATGTTGGTCCCATAGAAAAAGTTGTTCAGTTTGATGGTCTGATCATCCCCTTAAAAGGGTGACGGTGGATCATTATACTCAAAATCTTTAACTGATTCTAATACCCTTTAGTTCCTAACATCCGAGTTCCCAAATAAAATAGTCGTTTCAAAAAGAGATATATTTTATTTACAAAACAATTATTGCTACTTCATTAATTAGGTATTATCGATATGATTCTGTGCATTCAATTGGGGAGGGAATGGTTTTCACTCGTTTGATTAGAGAGCACTTTCGTTTGAAGTTCTCTGATTAACGTCAACATCAAATATGTCTGAGCGGTTTAAGTTATTCAAAACTATCTTAACGAGGAAAAATTAATATTTAATTATATCTAGAAAATATAACCTATAGTATTTAATATTATTTTACTGGAACATTATTTGAGATCTAATCACAAATGCCTCGAATCCATAACATATATTATTATCTAATCTTAAAATAATACGTAATATATTCGACATTTTACAATTCATATAATAATTTGAGGTCCCTTAACAAATAGTGCATGATCTATCTTGAAATACTGATGAAATTAATTATTTTTCATTACACTTGCTCGTAAAGTGGCTCTAAATGCACTGATTTTAGGTTCATAATGAAGCTTATTAAAACACGCGTTCTTTTTTTTACATTACCCCACTAGTGCAGTATCTGTGGGCGCAGTACTAAATTGAAAAAAAAGAAATCCGACCGCAATACAAATATTTGTCTAATCCTATTTGTGAAATTTTATTTATTTTTTCCTCGAAAGTGTGTCGTTGGTCATTACAGTCTCGGCTATTTACTGCTTTCGCCTTCGGCTCGAGCTTGTAATCTAGTTTCGACTGCAATGACCAACTTGTATCAGATATCAAATCTCCTGCATGAGTGTGCATCACTTCACGACAAAACACATGTCGACTTAGATCTCTTCACATCATTCTTACAGACTTTAGCATCGTCATTATTCAACGAGCCCAGTTCCTTCGAGCTTGCCGACTCATATATAACAGTCCTAACACCCGACTCTAGTGACGTCATCTCTTCGTCAGAAACAGTCGATGAAGTTTCAGAGTCTATGTATTTGTCTATATCATCCTGCGAGTTACTGGATGAGCTTCCCGATTGTATCGTGCTTAGAGGTTGATCTGAATATTTTACTACGTTATTACCTCTGACGTAATAGTTGCTTATATGTGGATGATGAACTAAAGCGTTTACTCTAGTCACTTGTGTTTCTAAATTAGCTAAATCTGTATTTATATTATACTTAGGATTACTACAGGAACTAATTGTTTTTACATTTGATTTCCCTATATTGCAATCGTTACCATTCGTGTCTACGTGCAATGAATGTTCTGGAAAGTTGTAAGAACTCGACACGTGGTCTGTAGATCGTCCTCGAGCAGTCATGGACGGTTTTATGTCGCTATACTCGTCTATAGAAGTTTCGTGTATATGTGTAGATGACTTTAAAGTAGCCCTAGATCTGTATTTCTCAAAAAACTCCCTTACTGGACTGTAAATGACGGTGGAGCATTCTGAAGAATGCTCCGTTCCCACGTCACGGTAGTTCCCTGTAAATAGCTCCTCGGGGTCGAAAATTTTCACCGTACGTTCTTGGACAGCATCTGATCGTTTGTAGCCGCTGCAGACGGTGAAAGGCTTTATATTATCATAGGTGTCCTTAGCATATTCTGAAGCAACCCTAGTTTGTCCATTTATGTTAACAAATTGTTCTAGAGCGGCCGGAGAGGTATCTGCAACTCTACATGTCTCCGTGGGAGATTCTCGACAAGCCTTGATTTGTTCACAGACATCAGTAGACAGAGTAGATTCTCCAGGGGCCTTAGTTTGTCTCCAGTTTTCTGAATTACGTGTAGGGGTACAGTTCTATTTAAATCACTAAAGATACACGTGGAAGGTTCGAGGTCACAGACGCTCGTAGGTAGTTGTATATTGCCACAGAAGTCCGCAGAAAGTTCTAGAGTGTAGGTAGGTGCAGACCGCTAGGGTTGCAGCTGTGCAGCGCAGGAAGCTAGCCTGGCCAACAAAGCGGAGTTGTTGGCCACGCTGGCGGCGAGGTCCCCCTGCGCGGCTAGCAGGGCCCGGACCCCCGCGCCCTCGGGGCCCACGCCCGCGGGGCCCCCGGCGTTTGGGCGCGCTGTGCTGCGGGGGACCTCGGGGTCCGCTGCCGACGATGACTCCGGCGATTTGGATGCGGTTAGCTGGAAGAAGTTTGTTAAATTAATATTGTCTATTTAGACTAAAAGCAACGTCAAGCAAATGTCATCTTTTCACTGAAATGAAATGAAAGAGCCTCCCCAAGTGATGATACGATCATTGCTGACTAGCTAATTTACACTCATCATCATCATGGGCCTTATAACAACAATGTTTATTTTATAGCATGAGTAAATGTCATTTTCCCAATTTTTATTTCAAATAAAGATTACTTCATGCGATATGGCTCATGCTGACACGAAGAAAAAAACTATAAAACTATTTCATCCAAGCAACCTTAGGGTATTCACAAAAAAAAAAGTTCAGAACTGGATACAAGAGAAACTCTCCTAATTTGGAAACTGGTAAGAAACGTGTGGCTGAAAAAAAATCAATCCATATAAAATTAAGCCGTGAGGAAAGGATTAACTGTTTCAACACAATGTTATTCAGAATGATGGTTGCCAAGATACGTTGACAGCTTCAGCTTCGTGCCGGACACGTTCTCGCAGTACTTGCGACTTGCGTCTGTACCTGTACCTGTAGTGTAGCATACCTTGGCCTGTGCGTCCTGCAGCAGCGCGCGGACCCTGTGCTCGGCGTCCTGTAGCCGCGCGGCCAGCGCCAGCAGCTTCAGCTCCGTGCTGGACACGTCCTTATCCAGGATCTGCGTCTGCAGGTACACCGTCTGCGCCACTTTGTACCTGTACCACATATACAATAACCGGCTTGAGCATTATGCTTACGATAATTAGTGTTAATTAATTTCGTGCAATGTCAGCCGGCATGCAGACGAACGAAACAGAGTAACATACCAGTCGGCGATGGCGTCGGCGCGGGCGCGCGCCAGCGGGGCGGCGCGCTGCAGCAGCGCGCGGGCGCGGCGCCCCGTCTCCGCGACCGTGATGCGCTCCAGCACGTGGAACTGCTCGTCGTTGTATGTGAGCGAGCGCGTCGCGCGGTCCCGCACCAGGTGCTGCCACGAGTCGCGCAGCCTGGGGGTGACGTGCGTGCGAGTGTGAGTGCGTGTGCCACTCGGCGCCGGGGGGGGGGGGGGGGGCGGGGCGGGGCGGCACAACGTACCTGTCGACGAGGGCGCGCGCGCGCACGTGCAGGCGCAGCGCGCTGGGGCAGGGCGCGTGGCGCGCGGCGGCGTCCCACTCGGCGCGCAGGCCGGGCGCGGCGGCGTGGCGCGCGCAGAGCGCGGCGGCGCCGCTGCGCAGCGACCC